>ML977150.1:0-177450 GCA_010015705.1 Aulographum hederae CBS 113979
TTTGAAATGCAGTTCTAGGATCGCAAGCTTGAGAGGGAGTGTTGAAGGGCAACCTTGCTTGTCCTTACCAAGGTTAGGCCTACTACCGGTGAAGGTTTGCATGAAGTATCAATTTCGGTATTTACATTCATCTCCTTCAGGGGTATGAAGTGCTAGTCTTGGCACTCACATTCATGCGCTCGCATTCATGCGCTCGCGCGTCCTTTCTTGTATTTAGCAGAGTCCTTTGCATCTTCAGAGACAATTCAATCAATCTTTTCCCAACTTCTCTGAGTCACATGTTTTGCCTACAACTTGCTGCACATCCTCCAACAGTAAGATGAAGGGCTTCTGTTGTATAATCAGCAAATCATTCACCCTGGACGGGGAATCGAGCTCCTTTTAAGGTATCTAAGTTTGGTTCTAAGCCTTTGTCCACAGCTAGGGAAGACTGACCAAGGCTAGGCACTCTTTCTTTAGGTACTTAGATATCCGAAAAGGCTGCTCCCGTAGCTAGGCGCTACCAATTTTCCTCGACTGTGTAAATAAGCCCTCTTTAATCTGTAACATTCGACCCCAACCCCAAGGTTTTATCTACGGCCTGGGAAGGTAAACTGAGACCGAGCACGCTCTCCACAAGTGCTTGGATATCTGGAAAACTCTCCTCCCGTGGTCAGGAGACAGCAACGTCAGTTCTTTCATTCTTGTCGAGAAGGCCGCTGTTCTGCGCTATTTGGTTTCTACAGAAGATCGTTTGTTACTGAACTTGACTTGGTCAACTTCGGGGCCACTGGTCTTGCTCGAATCCTTCTTCTTAGGCTTCTTAGGTGGCTCTAGCTGTCCCCTTATGTCTTTAAAGTATAGATATTCTGATATCTGGCCTGGGAGAGTATCTCACGCATAGTATGTTCTAATCCCACGTAAGCCTTTTGTACAACATTCCCACCACATCCCACTAAGGTCTGGCTAGCGAGCTGTAGCGAGCCACTGAGACATTCTAAGTTAGGGTAGATATGTTCCGGATCACTCCCATCAGCTGTAAGATGGAGAAAGCCTAACATATGGCCTAGGAGAGCATCCAACGTATCCAACGTATGGCATTTCTATCCCTATGCAAACGTCTTGCACTACACTCTTACCACCTCCCACTGGGTTCAAGCTGGACCCACTCCTTTCTCATCCTTTGCTCTTCTGCCGCCGCAGTACCGCTTCCCCCGCTCCCGCATACCCTCTATACACAATCCTGTCAACTTCCCCCACCTTTCCTCTCCTCTCCTTACCCGACCCTACCCCCTTTCCCGCTCCACGCGCGCGAACTCGCCAATTCGCTTAAACACAACATGCATCCCCACTTCACATGGATCTGCAATCGCAAGCCTACAGAACATCAACACCACTTGGGCGACGTGCGTCGCAGGATCGTGATCGGCGTGCGGAGTGCAGTACCTTATGTACGTCTTGTGCGTTTTTTTCTTTCTTCCATGCTGGAGCTCATGCTCGTGGCTCATGCTCATGCTCACGCTCGGATGACTGCCGCTGCTACAAACGGTGTGGGGCGAGTGGGGTTGTTGCTGTGGGGAGGATGTGGGAGAAAAGAGGAGACGGAAGAATACGGGTTGAATTAGGAGAGGGGAGGGAGGAGTAGGGGACAAAGGAGGCGAGGCGGTCACAAGGCTGAAAGGCTTCATATGTGGATATGCGGGGAGGAAGAATTCAGGGGGCGAGAGATTGTGACGATACTTGGGTACACAGAAGATTGACGAGCTGATTGGGGAATGGCTTGGGCTACTCCAATTGCTTGTTGTGCTCTTAGAAGTTTAGGGATGAGTGAAACGTAGCCGCTGTATCTCCCGTCGTCGACTGTATACCTAGTCTCCTCCGTTTTCAGGCTTTCCGCTTTCTTCTCTCCTCTCTCCGTCAAAAGTCAGATATCTGATATCTCCAAGTACCCAAGTACCCAAGTACACCTCCCCAGTCCACGGGAAGCCAGTCCAGTCCAGTCCAGTCCCCCCAATTCCCATCATTGAACACCATCTTCACCCCGATACAGGGAACCGAACGAGCACGCGATACCTACATGCATACGCCCTACGCACCCGCATAGCATTAGTCCTGCACTATCAAACACCTCAATTCCCACTTCTTTTCACACACACACATCCACTCCCAGATCCACACAATCCCAGCAAAAACACCAATGCAGCGGGCCGGATTCCGAGTTACAGTGCCACAATCCCAAGGCCAAGGCGAACGTGCCGTCGTGTGGACTCATCTGCAGCATGGGATTGAGACTGGGGAACGTGGAGTGCAGGACGGAGAGGGGAAGGGCGAGGAGAAGAGAAGAGGGGAATAAATAATATTTCCGCCAATAGAGAGGGGGAGAAATGAAGGATTTCCGACGTGCATACCATGCCCAACTATGGTTTTGGAGTTACACGACACTCTGCAGCACCATTTCATCAGTTTAGTCGCGGACAGAAAAGAAAAGTGGAGAAGGAGGAAGTACATGCACTTAGTATATACGCAAATGATGATTAGATGAACGTAAGAGCGTGCTGCGATATAAATTCATTTAGATATACGCCTTCCTGGCGTCGAGTTGCCGCGTCTCTGAATCAGGAGACTAGTAGATATTCCTCCCTACTCCAAGTGCTCAGTGAGCCTGCTCCAAGAATCAAAGTATCAAGTTGAACACGAGCCGCTTGAACAGAAAGCGCCGGGGAGTTGAACAAAGTCGATTTTGGCGAGGAACATGACCTCAAGTTCGAAGATCAAGCTACCAAGCAATGGACCGAGGGGACGATGCAGGTGCAGGTGATCTCTCTCTCACACTGGTATACAACTTCCTAGGTACATGTGTACCGTTCAAGCAAGGGTTAAATCCCACCTCGCCTACCTACCTACCTACCTACCTATACAGCTGCACGTCATACGAAACCAAACCCTACCTACTCCACCCCACTTCTTCCCTACCCTGCTCGCCCATCCCCATCTCCATACCCATCCTCCCCAGCCCAGCCCGACCACCTCCAGCTCCTCCAGTCCCTTGTACGACAGATCTCCCAATCATCCGCAGAAGCAAGCTGCATAATTCCGCACTCTACCCTACCACCTTGGAAGTCTCCACTCTCCAGGACTTGCAATTCCGCAATGAGAGAGAGAGACCTTTCGAAAGCCGGCTCCTGACTTGGTTGTTTGGTGTCCTGGATTGAAATGGATTGTTCTCTGGCCCAAGTCTCGGCTATGGATGGGTCGTGTGTGGTACGTGGAACGGGATGAGGTAGGATGTGGACGATGTGGGATGGGATGAATTGGAGGATACAATACTCAAGACTGAATAGCTCAATAATAGTAATATTTTCCCTCTCTCACTGTGCTACGCTGTGCTACGCTGTGCTGTGCTCGCTGTGCCATATCAATCCAAGAAGAAGAAAAAACTAAAAAAAACTGGGGCAGACCAGGGTATCAACCTTTCCATCAACCGAAACCAACACAACTCAGCCTCTACCCCATGGATTTTACAAACTTTGTGGCCAATGTCAATACATTTACTTTTTGTCGGCGCGAAAGATCCAACATCTACATTCCATCCCACAAGAAAACAACGGCAGAAATTGGAAGGGTGAGAGTTCGTTCGTGGATCGCGTGAAACGTAACGAGGGTGATGGAGACACATTAAGCGTAATCTTTTGCCGTTCAATTTGGTTCGGCGCAGGTCGTTCGTTCGTTTCGAGCAAAGAAGAGGAAGAAGGGCAAGTAAATCTCGTGATCCGGCTGGCCAAAGCGTGGGCAATTAATCCAATCGAAGCGGATCCAAATCGACTCACTCTCACGTTTAGAGCAAACGGTCAACGCGAATCTTTACTCCTCAACCAACGCCTCATCCCCGGCGCCCGCCTCCCTCCACATCCTCGCCTTCTCAAGCAACCTCCTAACGCCCCCAATCCGCTCCGCCCACAGCGTCTCCGCCGGCGTCCTGAGCGTATACCCCCTCTGCGAGCTAATAACCCCAATGGCCTGCAGCACCGCCTTGCGGGAATCGCGCCCGAAGATGGCCGGGTGGTTTATCCACTCGAGGGAGGCGCTGAGTTCGGCGTCGAGGGCGGACATGGTGGTTGCGTCGATGCCGGTCCCGGTGGATGGGGGAGGGGCCGGGTCGGATTGCGTGGAGGGTGTGCGTTTGGAGTCTGTGGGTGCGGCGGTGGGGGTTGGTGGGAGGGGCGTTGATGGCGCGGCGGTTAAGGGGGTTGAGGGGGGGAATCCGGGAGCTGTTTCCGGCGGTGGTGGTGTGGGGGAAATGGGACCGAGGCTGGGGGTCGGAGGCGCGCGGGATGGGTTTGGCGTGTTGGGGATCGGGGGGAGGTTGCCTTTTCCGAGACCTTTGAGGATGCTGCGGGTCTCGGTGAGGAGGTGCTGGGCGCGCTCGTGCTGGCCTTTCGAGACGAGGGTTAGGGCTCGCGTGAGCATGTCCGAGGTGAGGAGTTCCATGCGGCGCTGGATGATGGCTGGGTGTGCGGGGATTGGGGGGGTTTGAGGGCGTCCGCCTTTGGCTTTGGAGACTGCGGGGAGCATTGTGATGGCTAGGAGGGATGGACGAGGGAGACTGTGGATGGCGCCGTCGCGGAGAAGGTCGCCGTAGGAGAGATCTGCTTGGATCAGGGCGACTTCTTCGACGCTCAGCGAACGAGATTCCTCTGGGTCTGATGTGTTACCAAGAGACTCCAGACCAGAGACGATGGTTTCCCAAGCATCTTGCGGAGGCTGTTCAGCTGCGGTATTGTCCGGTTCGATCGCCAGTTGCACAAGGACGTCTGTAAAGTCAGTTAGAACACGCGTATAAAAGAATCGACGTCAACTGACCTCGCTTATCGCCGAACCGCAAGTCACCCAGGGAAGCCTCAGCATCACGGCCAGTCGCCCGCCTCGAAATATGAAGCGCGCCACTGATCTTTGCAAACTTGGCCGGAGATCCTTCTGGCAATTTCAACCGCAGCTTCACATTCTGATGTGACACCGTCTGCAGCGACCCCAGACAACCGGCAACCGACTCCCGCAGCATCATCCAATCCTTCACATACGTATACGACGCCTTCGTCCGCGTCGACAGTTCAATCATGATATCAGGCTTGTGCGTGAGTCCGAGGCCAAACGAATGGATCGAGACTTTCGCGGCCTCGGCTCTAGAAACGACAAAATCCACACTCTCCGGGTCCGAAGTCGAAGAATCGCTGATGAGAAGGATGCTGGAAATGGGATTGTTCGACTTGCGCTGCATGAGCAAGTCCATGGCGACGTTTGCTCCCTCGACGACGTCGGAGCGGAGGCTCTTTTGGCCGACTGGACGGATGGAATCCAGGACTTTTGACCAGCCGGACCACGTCTTGGATGTCATGCCGACGATGGGGACGCCTCCGCCGCTGGATCCAAAGGTCACCAAGCCCATTCGGTCTTTGTATCCAAGATTCGACACGAGAAACCGCAAGGCGTCTCGAACTTGGGTAATCTTGACGCCTTGCATGGAGGAAGACACCGGAATGACCACGACGATATCCAGCGGAACATGCACCGACACCGAAAGTCTACTTTCTGGCGCCTCCGTATATTCAGTCGGCGCCGTGTTGTAGGATTTGCCGGCGCCAAACGAAGAATTGCCGCCAGAAAATCTCCTGCTTCGGGGACTCTTGATTTCTTCCTCGTCCGCAGACATCTCTGCTTCGAATATCGGCATACTCGGCGGGTTGATGCTCTCGAGATCTTGGAAAGCATGTCTCCAGACTTCCAATTGGTTGCGATCCTGGATTTGAAGGTGAAACGTCGGCAGCTCTGCCACGGAAAGGAGGAGAGTCAAGATCATCTCATCTGGATATAGTTAGCGCTGCTCGATCATCTGTCTTCGGAATACCCACCTGGCTGAAATTTGACGTCTTTGAGATGCTTCTTGATCAAAATAGACCCTTTCAGCGTGCACCGCGGCTTGATACCCGGTTCCGCCGGATTCCCCCACTGCGAAGACGTCGATGAAGCGGCGTATTTCTTCTCCTTGATGCAAATGAGCATTTCAGTAAACAGAAAGCACTCCAGATCCTGCCACGCAACCCGATCCTTCCCCACTCGCAGTTGCCCATGCAGCCGAAGCTTGCCAAACCTCTTCGTGTCCAATCCGTGCCAGTTCTCCACCCTCCCGAAAAGGTCTTTTGCAATGCTCTCCAGCGCCTGAGGGGACTGGTAAAATGGTTCCCGGGCAGGCGCATGATGCGCAGGGTTCCTGACGGGGATGGGTGGAACTTCAGACTCCGGTTCCGGCTCTGGCTTCCACTTCCCCTCCTGCACTTCCACCGTCACGAGACAAGTGATACTCTGTTGCTGTCGAGACCGGTTGAGGGTTGGAAATTCGCTGCGAACGGAGATTATGGGCGGAGGGATCGGGTTTTTGACGGGGGCTCGCGGACTAAGAGACGTCTCCATGGACTGCACATCGTAGTCGTGTTTCCGCGCTTCTGGCTCGCCATTCTCAGGATACACGCTCGAAGTACCACCCCCACTGTCATTCCTTCGATGTCGTCGCGATTCCGACCGAGAAACGGCCGAAACCACACTGGGCTCTCCACGCTGGTAGTAATCAGACTGCTGCGTCGGAACTCGACTGACAGGACTGACTGGCCGCTCGATCGGCACATCTCGAGGGTAGGTGGGCTCGCTGGGCCGCGGAGGAGGCGCGCTCGGCTCGTTGTAGCGCCTGGACATTTTGCTCAACTTTGCTGGTATACGGTCAACACTCGCTCTCCTCTCAACACATCTCGCAACCTACCCAGATCCAGCACATTCCCCCCTCTGGCAGAGTCCAGGCTCAACGGCGCCTGGCATGTCGGACAGTACTGCGATTCCTGCTCGGTGTAGTACTCGTAGAAGCACTGCTCGTGGGCAACGTGCGAGCATGTCAATTGTAGGACACGTTCTCCCTGCAGCATGTGCTCCAGAGGCTCTTCACAAACAGCACATTCTGCTCCGATAAAGTCTCGTCGCGAGCGACCGCCTTGGAGATCCAGAGAGCCGACCATGGCTTTGGCTGAGCGATGCCCGGTGGGCCCAGATTTGGACGAAGGTCGGTTGTCTGCTAAGTAAGGGTCAGTCATGGCACGGCGGGGGGGACAAGGAGTAGCCGAGACAGGCGGATAGGGGATAATTAAAGAAAATTCGGAGGATGTCTAAGTATAGGGCTTCGGGGCGGGTAGCATATGAAGGGAAGTTGCGGAAGGGTGAATCACATTTAGAAAACGCCGGTCTCATTCTCGCGCCGAGACGAGTCGGTTTCTGGAAGCCTTTCCCAAGCAACCCCAGTTCGTACAGGTTTGTCTCGATGGTATTGCCGGCAGGGTCCTTCCTGGGGGCATCACTTTGGGCCACCCGCGCATGCGTGACCGTGGTGGACATGAAACCCAGCGGCGAAGCCTCTCACGCTCTCGCGAACTTCTTCAGCAGCGTTTCAGCATGCGGCCGCGAGCATGTGTATGCGAATACCGGCCGACCACAGCGCACACGACGCTGCCTCAGGTAGTGGAATTGCAGACGTCTGGCGAAGAGACGAGCGGCAATGGCAATGGCAATGGCAATGGCAGTGGCAATGGCCAGATTCAATGTCAGTGTCAGTGACAATGGACAAGCATTTGAGGACGGCGACGAGTGTTGATAGATTGGGAGCAGGGGAGTACTGGAGGGGACCAGGGGAGAGAGGAGAGGCTCGAGGGTTCGTACAGGATCATGCGGACTGTTGGAGAGTACCAGATGTCCAGATCTCCAGGTTCCCTGAGGATGTTGATGGAGCTGGGACGGACACGAGCGGGCACATGGCGGGTCGAGAATTAAATGTAGTTCGCAAGGTGACAAGGTCTGGCAGCGGCCGTCGCGTGTGGCTTTTCAGCCCGCAGAAGACGCAGAAGCCTGCTTTAGCTCGCCTGCAAGCGTAAGGGAACGACTCGCAAGTCGCCAGAGCGGCGTGTGGAGATGAGTGATGAAACTTTCTGCCCGCTGCCCACTTGTCCTTGGCCGGCGAGTCGCGATTAGGCCCGTCGGAGCCGCAACATCAGAGCTGTGGACCTGTGGTGCGGTGCTGTGCGGGAGTGGAGTGGAGTGGGACCATTTGACAAATACAGACAAGTCGACGACAGGCTCGTGAAGGCTCGACTTGGTATGATAATGCAGATGGGCAGCACCTGCGTCCTCCTCTTGACAAGCTCGTGAAGCATTCGTAACCGTGACAGCAGCTCACAGCCTCTGGAGCAAGAGTTGCGAGACCAAGGGGCCAGTTCGCGGCCGAAGCGTAGGTGCTGCGTGCAGCTTGCCAGCTTCTGACACGGAAGAGCGCAACCTCATTGCGAATCGATGGTTATCACCACCAGCACTTGCAGTGTGATGCTACAGACGCGGTGCATTCAGGCAGTGATAGCCGCAAGATGGTCATCAACATCAGGAGGTGAGATAGAGGACGATAGCCGTTGAACGAAGCGAACTTGACGTCTGCTGTACAACTCCAGCCTCCGCCAGACATGCACCTGCTTCTGCAAACGCAGCCGCCGCCCGAGAAAACGCTATTATAGTATTTAAACTTGGATATGTCCGTGACCTCCTGTACGGCCTGTACAGCATGTACCCCCAAGGATTACCACCTGCCAACACCACCAATGGCAACCCCCTTTCGGCGTCAAAAAAATAGCTGCACTGCACGAACGGAGCAAAGTCACCTGCTGAAGGACCGTCTTCCTTGCCTTTGTCAGCTTATTGGCCATCCCACAATCCTCAAGCTTGTCACTGTCAGCGAAACTTTGCCTCGTCGCTACCTTGTGACAACTGACGCTTCCCAGTTCTCCTCCCCAGTCTCCCCCACTGACTCTGCGTGATGAGAGGATTTAGTGCCTACCAAGTTTCTACTATACTGCCAGGATCATGTCTTCGGAACAATTTCCACTTTGGCTTCTTCCCGCGCTTCTCGTGCCCCTCCAACTAGGGTAGGGTTTGGCGCGCGGCTTGCCACGTTCTCCGGGGTTGTTGTCTGGCATCCTTGGGACCAATGCCACTGGCGCCGAAACTTACCACACGCCAGTGACACCACCGCAAGCCGCCGCAGAGGCTCATCAGAATCCACCTCAAGCTCCACTACAAGAGCCGAACCGAGTCAAAGTCCAAAGACGTCGGCCACTGAGCGCTCTTGCAGGCTGACCGTTAAATGTTTCAAGCAGGTGAAGCTTGTCTGCTGCACGGGAGATCCTCACATCCCTAGACGCTGAAGCTACTGCACACCTGATGTGGTGTTGGAGGAGGGTACGTACCTTCTGCTATAGCCAGGCATCTCCTGATATAGGTACCTCCGCTCGTTCCCACAGGCTTCGTCGTCCAGGCAATAGTACTCCTCTTCACACCCCCAATCCAGAGATGCACCACTCCACGGGACCAATCTCAAGCACCACAGCCCACACCAGAGACCAGCCCCCAGCCTCCTCCGGTTGGACTACCAGCACCAACGCGAGATAGTTTGGATCGTCCACACCGTGCACACGAGAATCCGGATAACCTCGTGTCCATGTTCCAGGAGTATCCTTCCGCCAGAGCCTGACCGTCGTGATTTGCCCCATCCCTAATGATCCACCCCATCAATGCAAGCTTGGCGCCAGAAAACCTCCGCTTGGCTGTTACAGCACCGTCCGTTGAACAAAGGCTTCCAGAACCTTTTAGCGAGATATGTTAACGTTGCAAACCGGAGAATAAGACGCATGAGCGGGCATCCGCTTCGCCTTGAGTTTCCGCTGGCTGCCCGTCTGACAGATGTCCAGACTCCAGAGAAACTACGCCGGATTCTGCCTGAAGAACCTTCAACATCTGCCGATTTGGTTTTGATAAACCACTGCACAGCCGGCCGTATTGACTCGATGTGGTCCTATAACAAACCTTCAGCGTATATCAGTCCTGCATTGGACGGACATATCTGATAAGAGCTAGCCCACTCCCTCGCCAGCGGCGGAAATGAGACAATCTTTGTGATATGGGGAGGAATCGGTAGGCACACATTCAACATCCGCTCCATCCTTCAAACGCCTCATTGATGGTTCTCGAATCCATCCATCTCCCCTTCTTCCCCGAAACCAGGAATTCAGCATAGCAAGTCCAATGTAGTTGAAGCAGCCGGCCCCAAGTCCCACCCTTCCAAAGCCACACCCATTCCTCTGCCTCCGCAAAACACATCTTCAGGATCAATACGACCGCTACAGCAGAACAGCCCACTCCTCTCAAGATTACCCGAACCTTCTCGCAAGCACCTCCGCTCCGCGTAGTTCATGCCTTGCCTCTCCTCTTTCACCATCGCCTGAACCTGCAGGTTGACCAAACCACTTAACACGGCTACGTTAGGTACCTATACCATAACCTATATCACACCCCTATATCAACCCCCCCCCACCACCTATAGATCCCCTATACTATAGTTCACTGACTCGCCACCACCACCACCACCCACATCCACACCGCTACAGCAGCACCTGCATAAGCAACCACCTGCACATGTACTCCCGTGGCTTTCCCCCAAAAAAATTCCCATCCACTTATTCCAGCGGGCCGTCGCCGGGTCTTGGTGCCGTGAAACATAGTTCACATGGTTCTGCAGACGGAGGATAAGAGGGTCGACGCGGTGTGCAGTATGCAGCGAGACGAACTCTTACTTTGCTTTTCAGTGGCTGAAAGCGAATTTTCCCAAGCTTCCGATGCAGGAGTGGAGGTTGTGCATGCGTTACTATAGTCAAGGTACCTACCTACCTTGCGTACCTATACCAAAAACTGATATGGAGCAAGCAACAAGTACCAGAACTCGAAAAGTCTCTTGGCCACATTCTCAAATCCTCCCCACAGACCCGAACCGGGAAGTGGAGGGAGTCACCACTCCAATACTCCAAGAAGTCACCGGTCCCAACGTCTCAACTACTGCGCCCCTGGGGATCTGGTCACTATACATCCTCAACCAAATATAGGGATAAGAAAGAGAACCATTCACGCTCACAGCTGCTGCCTAAACCAGCCCACCTGAACTCGACGATCGACCGGACGGAGTATTTTCTTAATAGCAGACTTATCCTAGGCTATACCACTACCTGCGAAGAACACAATCCAAGCCTAGAGAAACGGAAAACCAAGACTGCAGCCGGAGAATACCTATTCAGCCTTCTGCAGTCATGCTCCTCTGCTCCCCAACGCTATTACATGTGGCCATTTCGACGTGTCGTCGACTGTTCTATGCGGTGGGTGGAGTGCGGAGTACTGAAAACCATACGAGGAGGAGGAGGAGGAGGATACATTTGAAGGAGAAGAAGATAATAACCTAGATGGGTGTCCTCCGATGTACTTTTCACGTAACATATCAGATATTCCGCAAGGCGGGATGGCGTTGAATCTGATTTGAATATCTAGCATGTCATCAATGACACGATTGTCGTCAAACAGGCTTCTT
Organism: Aulographum hederae CBS 113979; assembly: GCA_010015705.1. Taxonomy (NCBI): domain Eukaryota; kingdom Fungi; phylum Ascomycota; class Dothideomycetes; order Aulographales; family Aulographaceae; genus Aulographum; species Aulographum hederae. The sequence goes on from ML977150.1 coordinate 11,468, forward strand.
CAGACATTCTCGGAGAAGGCGTAGATACGTGTGTAGTGTTAGCCCTTCAGCATGCATCGAATGCTTCTCCACGTGACCCGTGCACGTGATCTCATCCCCAGCCCTACAGGCACCTTGTCTGGACGACCTCACCTCACTGGCAGCTTCACTTGAGGACTCAGCAATTCCACTCAATCCTCCTCCTCACTCCTCTCAATCCTCATCCCACCCCGGATTCGGCCCCGGCGGCTTCGGCCCACCCGCCTGCCTGGCCACGATGATCTGATCCACACTCAACACTGTCCTCGCCGCCTCGGTCGCCAACTTAATCGCCCAACTCTTGACAACCATGAGGTCCAGTATAGACATCTCCTCAGCATCCAACGTGCCCGTGCCGTCTTCATTCTCGATATCCACGCCCGTGCACCACCAGTACTGGTGGCCCTCGCCCTTGCCCTGCTTCTGCACGTGCGCCGCGTAGAGACGGCTGAGGACCTCCGTAGCGTCGAGGCCGGCACTCTCGGCGAGCGTGCGTGGGATCACTTCGAAGGCTTCGGCGTACTTGCGGATGGCGTATTGGGGGAGTCCTGGGGTGCGGTCGCCAAAGGCGCCGATGCGGGAGACGAGTTGCATTTCGGTTGCGCCGGCGCCGGGCACCAACCGCGGATCACGAGTGATGGCCTTGACGACGTTGACGCCGTCGTCAACGGCGCGCTCGATATCGTCGAGTTGGTTCTGGGTTGCGCCGCGCAAGACCAGCGTCGCGGTGCGCGTAGTTTCGTTTTCCTGCCGGAAGACGGTTACGCGGTCGCCGCCAATTTCAAGCGTTTCGACGACATCGACGCTGCCCATTTCATCGGGCATGGGGGCGCCGAGACGGGCGAGGGGCGTGGCGCCGACGACGCGGCAGAGGCGGCGGAGTTCGAATTTGGAGAGGACTTTGATGACGAGGATGCCGAAGCGGTTGAGGTAGTGGAGGGCCAGTTCTCCTATTGTGGTTCCGGCGACGACGACGCGGAGGCCAGAGTCGTGCAGTTCTTTGATGATGCCTTCGATTTGCTGCTCTTCGCCTGTAGTAAAGTCCATCATCTCTTTTGCGTTCTTCAGGAGGACTGTGCCTTTGGTCTCTGTCTGGCTGATGTCGATCGGACACGAGTAGACGCCGACCTTTGCTTTCTGCGCTTTCTTGACCTTGCCCTCGGGTTCTCGTCCAAAGACCATGCCCTTAACCACTTTGCTTTGCTCCAGGCTGCCGCCCATGATCTTGACTACCCGTATGTTGTCGACGTTGAAGTTGAAAGTGTTCTTCGGAAGCACAGCAAGCACGGCCTCAGCAACCATGTCCGCCAGGAATTCCTCGTTGCCCGACTGCTTCGCCGCGACGACCGTCCTTATGGCTTTGCTCAGCTCTTCCTGCGACCGCATGTCTTCGACCTTGTCCACTTCCAGCTCTACACTGATGTCAGTTCCGATCCTGCGTATTGGATGAAGACCATGTCTTACCCTCCAGAGTTTTCAGCGCAAACTCCTGCGCCTTCTCATAGCCCTGAACAATATCACTCGTCTTCAACCCCATCCTTATGAGCTCTTCCGCCTTCTTCAACAGCTCCCCCGCCAGCACGATAACCATATTCGTCGCATCGCCCATCTCCGCCTCTTGCTGCTGGCTCGCCATGACCAGCAGCTTGGCCGCCGGGTGCACGACGTCGAGCTCGCGCAGGATGGTCGCCGCGTCCGACGTCAGCACCATCTTGGCGAGATGGTTGATGACGATCTTATTTCGGCCATAGGGGCCTAGAGAGGTTTGCACGGTCGAGGCGATTGTGCGACAGGCGTCGATGTTACGGATAACGGCGCCATCTTCTGCGTCGTAGCTGGATGGGGTTGTCAGTGCCTGGTTTGAGCTCAGCGCGCTTTTGAATGGGATTTACTTTTGATAGCCCTGCTTGAAGAGGCCTGCATTTGGCGCTTGAGGTATTGTGAGGGACATGTTGGGTGTGTGGGTGGGGTTGGAGGAAGTTTTGTGATCTCAACTCACGGTGCCTGGAGCGTGTGGTAAATTTTTGGAGGGACGCGTTTGCCAAGACATCTGTCACTTCACTTCAGCCATTTTGAACTCAGATGGTGACAACAGCATGCATTTTGAGTGAATGATCGCGTAAACCTGCAGAAACACATTGGCTGTTGTCGTCATATAACATGAAATTAGCTGCTATATTTTTGTTTTTAGCTTGAATAAACAGCTTCAAGGCCGCTGTAATACAACACCTGCCAATCTAATTCCACTTTGAATGAAGAATCCTTGAAGTAACGAAGAACTACAATCTAGCTTGAGAACCTCACTCTTTAGTTTGGGTCCCTGATAACTCGGCGAGCGACAATATTTGTCCTACTCAAAACACCCAATGGATTCACACATCCGGCTGTGTACCAATGAACCCACCCCGACCTTGAACAAGATAAATTGCTGGATTTATTCATATCAACCACCGCCCTGGCAGAGACTGAACAGAGGAGATCGGGGAACACTCATGCAGAATTTCTGCGCCTCGCTAATAGCCGATTGGGGAAAATGAAACATTGAAAAGGTGCAGAAAGGTTTTCCCCACATAGTGTCTTCCCCTATCCCCTCGGGCGGTGGCAGTGTTCCATAACTGTGCTTTAAGTACATAACACTATCGCAACCGCGCCCAAGGAGCCCCGCTGCGAGTAAAGATCAAAACGTTGTAGTGCGCTGGACCTCACGAGGCGTAAAATCCATCGTAGCAGTCCGCTTGATACCCACAGGCGGAGCTTGGAGTTCGTAAGTGGGGGGGATATGCGGATCGTACGGATTCTGCTTCAGCGACACGTCTTTTTCGTTGAAGGCATGGTCTTTTGATTGTGCCGAAATGACATCAGCAAGGTCCTGACCGCGCGATTTTAACCTCTCCTTGATGACGTCCAACAGCCCCTTGCGGAACAAGTCGAGGTCGAATCTGTAGTCGGAGAAATTGGTCGTGACCTTGAGCAAGGGAAGTTCCTCCCCTGGCGCAAACCGCAGCACTTCCGTCCAGTCGGCTCCGGCGTCCACGATGAGAACGCGACATAACTCGAGCTTGCCATCACTGACCGCCGAGCAGAGTGCTGTCCATTGCGCCCCCTTCGGCCGTTGATCGACTTCGATCTTGTCTCCGCCGGCGTCGAGAAGCATTTTAGCAATCCTGGCTTTTTCGTGATCCTCACCGCTGCTGAAACTCCGCGTAATAAAAGTCAAGGGCGTCTCATCAGCTTTGTTTCGAGAGTTCAGAAAGTCCCGGGGGAAATATTTGTGTTTGAGAAGCGCATCGACAACAAGCTCGGTCTGATACCGAAGAGCATAAAACAGGATATTAAAGCTTCTTGGCGCACTGTCGACATGTTCGAATTGAGATGCAGTTATCTCTGGATGCTGGAGAAGCACCATGGGAATTTCCGAATCGCACGCGAAGAAAGCGTGGTGAAGAAGTGGCATATTGCTGGTGAGACCCACTGTCTGATAGCTTGACCCAAGTTTCAGCTCATATGCACCACCGGAAAGCCTGTGGTCTCCAAGGAGGAAAGACCGCTCCTCTTGACTACATTCCCGTAAAAAGAGGTCCAGGAGTTCGGGGATGTTCCAGCGTACAACCAAGTGTAACAGTGGCAAACCAGGCTTTGGTTGGTGCATCAGTAGCTCCTTAGGTCTGCTTCGTAGGAAATGTGAGATGATTTCGACGAGGCCCTGAACTGAGCCTCTTGTTCGTGCTTCTTCTTTGAAAAGAGCTCTTTTCGGATATGGATCGACGGCGAGCAAGAGATCTCCCCATTTGGCTCTAATAGTTGCTTCGGACTCTCGGTCGTACAATTCCTTGAAAGACCCATACTCTTCGTACAGCACAGCTTTGAGCAATGTGGGCCAGGTGTCAAATTCGTCTTTGCTCTTTCCAGTTCTCCATCTACGAACGTGCTTGAGCACAAGGTGATCCATCCCAAGATCCATCGCTCTTTCTATACAGAGTTCAACATCAGACTTGGAAGCAAGTCCCCTTTCATGTAGGAGAAGCAAGACATCGAGTTGGCCCCGTGACACAGCCCTCTTGGTATTTTGCCGAATGTCCGGAGTCGTCGACGGTCCGTCGAACACAACTCTGGCCAAGTCCATGGATCCAAAGCAAGCTGCAACTACGCCCGCGTCGCACCAAGGGCCATAGATTTTCTCGTTAATGCGGCCTACCGAGTACAAAAACGCAGCCCACCAGTTTTCGCACTGATGTGACTCGCCCTGACAAAGGTCAAGTGCTTTCTGTAACAAGTGTCCCGTCAACCCAGTCTTCGCGGTGTGTACAGGCCAGTTTTGGGCGGCGTAGCCGTAGAAGCGCGGAAGCAAGGATTTGGCGACCAACGGATCAGAGAATCTGCGGTTCGGCAGAAGTTTTCGGAAACTTTCCACATGGCTCAATTCTGAGAAGACTGGCAAGCTCAGGAAATCAAGGTACAACTCGGTCAAAAGCTCGTTGATGTTTTGCATTTGAAGTGCTCTATGCTTCTGTATGTCTTTTGCGGAAGACAACCAGTGCTCGGCTGGCACATTGAGAATGAATTCTTTCAGCGCGGAATGGTCCAGGTGTACCGTCCTTTCAGGTCCGGAGAAGCGAACCAAGGGAGGAAGATCCGCTTCTATTTGACTCTCGTCGGCGAAGCCTTCTAGTTGTTCCAAAGTGGTGACGTCGGAATTATCTGGTCGGTTCATTGAGATCATGGCAAATGATAGCTCTTTGACGGTTAGAGGGCGACCAGCTCCAGCGATGATCCGAAGGGCAGCTTGTGCAAAGGGCAGGTAAACTTCATTCTCAGCTTTCCTGCGGAGCAGTGCTGAGTAGACGCCGTCAAACTTCTTCGCCCCACCCCTTGTCATCTGACTCAAGAGCTCACGCAGTCTCGGTTCTTGGGCCTTCTTCATGTTTGGAAGACCTTGGACGGCCACGTAGACCCACTGAGCATTGCCTTCTGCATTCTCCATGAGGCCTTTCTTTAGGAAATTTGCTTGCCACTCGACGCCACGGTCTCTGATGAATTCATCAACGTACTGGTCGATGACTGCTTCGATCTCACTCTTGCCTGCCTGGATTGGTCCTAGTTCGATAGTGTCTGAATGCTTAATCGTCTTCGACTGCTTGATCTTGTCCATATACTCGAGAATTTTGGGCTCTGGTTGCGCCACAATCAAAACCTTGATGCTTTTGCTGGTCTCAGAACCAACGATTGTACTGAAGTCGGCGACCACGGACTGCCAAGTACCCTCGTCACATTCATTCAATCCATCAACGATGAAAATGACGTCTTTTTTGCATGCTTGCACGCTCGTGGAAAAGACGCCACGTACTGCTGTCTCGGTTGCGAACAAATCTTGGGGTTGGCGCTTGTTGTCGCGCTCTTCGATCCAGAGTTTGGTAAGCGCATCGGATGCGTCCGGGGACTGATTCGCTAGTTGGTACAACAAGCCTCGAAATACCTCCTCGTTCGTATCGTGAATATTGTCGTCCTGGCAATGATAGATCGCAACGGCTCGATCCGCTCGCGCAAGCTTCTTCGCGACGCCTTCCGAAAACACGGATTTGCCAATTCCGATGCCACCTGTGACCAAAAGCATCGCCGACTCTTTGGTATCCCGCCAGTTCTGCCATTCTATAGGCACAGACTCATCTTGCTCCAACAACCACTCGCAGGTCCCTTTCGCGGGTTGTCCAACGTCGCTGTCAAGAACCCAGTTGCCCCCAACCTTCAACAATTCCGCTTTGCACTCGGCCATTTGATCCATGTAATGCTCGTCTTTGAGGTCTGCCACGCCCTGGTTTGTGTTGATGGCAGACTCTTGCATCAATTCCTTTACAAGAGACTCAAGGCCAGCCGCCACATCTTGAACCCGTCTGGTCCAATTGGTAACATCCCTCAGACCAATATCGGAACTGTGAAGAAGACTATCGGCGTCACAAACGAACCTCAAAATGGATGTGTAGGCCTCGACAACGGTCTTGTTGATCTGGTCGCACATTTTTCGATCCTCAGCTTGTCCAAGAAGATCACACACTTTATCAATGGACTTGAGGCCTTCCTTGAGCTCGCCGAAACGCTCGCCGAGTTCAATTACAAGTGACACCGCCGCGCTGAACAGGCCAACCACAAGGCCCGATATCGGGTTTGCTCCGGCAGCAACTGTGGCCACTGTCATGCCGCGGGTGATGTTCTGCCCAGTCCGGCCTTGGGTATGATCGAGAAGCCATAGCATGAAAGATTCATGTTGGGAATCGTCGATGGTAGTGTTCCTTGTGTTGATGATAGCAGACAGATCCGAGGGAGTGCGAATTCTGCACTTTTGTGCTGCTGCGGCGTTATCGGCAGTTTGGTATTTTTCGAGCTTGGGCTCATGAGTTCCAGAATGCTGTTTCCACGCTGCAGCGAGACAAGGGTGCGGCAATTTCCAGCCAGGAATTGGTGCTGCTGCATCTTCAGACGAGCGCAAAGCATTTAGATGGGCTGCTGCGTGGATATCTGTTGCGTGTTGACCGTTCGGAATGGAAGCTACTACAATGTCGGTGTCTGCTTTTTCGGGCTCCTTCGTCTGTAGCGTTGCGGAGAACCGTTTCGAGAGATCACCTTTGCTCTTTTCGCTTTTCAGACTCGTTTGACTGGCAGTCAGTTCCACCTTTGAAGCGCGTTGCCTCTCGGTTCGAATGCCACTCTTTCCAGCACGAGACACACTGACGGGTCTCGAAGGTGGATCTGAGTCTGGCGTCGACGAAGAACAGCACTGTGATGGGGCTTAGTCTGTAGCTCGATCGATGCTGTTGACTCAAAACATACCAGAGATAACAAACCACCGTTCTTTTCGGTCGTCTTTGCCATCTGGCCGTTCAGTCTTCAAGTTCCAAGTCTTGCCGGTAATTCGGGGCGAAAGGGTTGCCAGTAGCCGTCGAAAGGAGAGTCTGCCGTAAGAAGATCCCCAGTGGCATGTGAGCAATGTTGAGGGGGAGATTGCAAAATTAAGGGAAAGTCGGACTTTCCAGCCTGACCAGGCTGAGAAGCTTGAAAGATCCAAGAATTGAAGGGAGGTGGGGTCGTCTTGCACTGAGACGCCACAGCTGCTTGCGCTTCCACTCCCATTCGCGTACAAAAATAGAAGCTGCATCAAGAAAGCCACTCGACGCCAACAACTCCTTCAACCCGTTCTGCATTCCAGCCTCGGAGCAGTCGTTAATTGCTCTCTGGTCTCTCATGTTCACTAAGCTTTTGTTGTTAGAATGGAATATTGGCGAACGAAACGTAATGAGTCCTACGACGTACGTACCTTGTAGTAGTCATGTCACGAGTCCTCGACGATGCATTGGGTTTGGGCCATGTTGCAAAAACAATCCATGACTTGCCTCAACCCTCACAGCGATGCAGTATAATGTATTCGATGGGAAGGATTCCAGCTTCTTCCAAAGGCGGTCAGGAGGCCCGGAGGGCTCCCCGTCATACTCTTCCTCTCGTACTTCTTCGAGGCGTCCAGCACGTATGCTCTCGTCTGCTTCGAGGATTCCATCCCCCGAAGCCAGCCAAAACCTTCTGTTGGACAGATGTTGCGTCGATTTCGAGGTCATGGAACGCCTCCTCATCCACGTGCCCGTTGGATGGCGCTCATGGATCCATAGTCAATTGCCACGATTGAGAAGCGTGTGGGAGATTGAACTGGAGAGGAGGAACTTTGTCGTTAAGAAGCCGGAGTAGAGGAGGTTAGAAGGTGTGTGGACAATCGCTTGGATGGCTGGTGTATCAGCTTTACAGGTGATTCAAGAGCCTCAAGCAGAGCAAAAGATATCCAAAGCGGTAGACGAACAGACTCCAAGCTCATATCGTGGCCTTGGATCATAAAAATTGGACAAAAAATCCAAGTGAGAATGACCAAGTGAAGTGAAGTGACATTGGTGTGGTGCAGGCGAGGACTTAGCGGAAATAAGGCCGCACAACTGCCTGGGTGGGCTTGACAACTGTTTGCACTGTTTGGCTTCGCTGTCGACCTCATTTTCTCCGACTCCAACTTCACTGGCCCATCAACAGGTTCCCACCTCTTATCACCACCATGTCGGGCTTCAAAATCGGCCTCAACGTGAAGAAAAAGCCTGCTCCCAGCACTTCTAGGCGAAACGTCTTCGGTGACGATGATTCCGACCTTGAAGACAGCAAAGCCGCCGATGGCCCTGAAGAAATCGGAGTCTTCGACCTCGACAACGACCGCTCGACCTCAACCTCGACCTCAAAGCAAGCAAAACCGAAATCCGGAGCGGCCCCAAAAGCTAGTAGCAAAGGCAGAGGCGTGTCCATGTATGGCGATATTTCTAGCATGAAAGCGAGCCAAAAGCACATTGACAAGGCCTTGGAAGTAGACCCATCCATTTACGACTACGACGCTGCGTTCGATGCCATCCACGCCAAAGATGCCGCCAAGAAGGAAGCTGAAAAGCTGGATGCTCTTGAAAGGAAGCCAAAATACATGAAGGACTTGCTCGCCACTGCAGAAGTACGCAAACGAGACTCACTGCGCGCCAAGGAGAAGATGCTGCAGAAAGAGCGCGAGGCCGAAGGGGAAGAGTTCGCCCACAAGGAAACGTTCGTAACCGACGCTTACAGGGCCCAACAAGAAGAGAATGCACGACTCGAGGAGGAAGAAAGGAAGCGTGAGGCGGAGGAGGAACGCAAGAAGAAGGGCAAGGGCATGCAAGGTTTTTACAAAAGTGTCATGGACATGGAGGAGCAGAAACATGAAGAAGCCATGCAAGCTGCAGAAGAAGCCGTCAAGTCTGGCAAGCCGATAACACAGGAAGACAAACCCAAGGAAAAGACGGATGCTGAGCTCGCTGCCGAAGCGAATGCGAGAGGAGCTGATGTCATCGTCAACGACGAAGGTCTCATCGCAGACAAGAGACAGCTCCTGACAGCCGGTCTCAACGTGGCCCCCAAACCCAAGAATGCCCCAGCCTCTGCAAAGGGTGCTTCCCGACCAGACTCACAACGTCAGTCCTACCGGTCTGTCCACTTGAAATTTGAGGGCACACGAGAACGTCAGACGCGTCTGGTTGAAGATCAACTATCACGAGCCGCAAAGCGTGCCGCTGATGAAGAAGCTGAAGAGCTACGAAAGCGAGAACATATGGCCAAGAGTCAGAAGACTGAAGGTGAAATCAGCAGTGCCAAGGAGCGGTACCTGCAGCGTAAGAGAGAAGCTGCAGAAGCAGCGAAGAAAGCAGAAGCAACGAAGAAAGGAGCAGCCGCTTGAAGTTACACAGATACCCAAACCATTGCATACTGGTCAGTTCATAATCTATTCCTAATAACCGTTCCTATCCTCGCCCATATTTCCTTTCCACTTCCGGGCAAGATAGCAGGGAGGACGCTGTCTTTACATGATGCGGCCTTCAATTCGCGCCCAAGACCAATTGGCTCTCTCACTACATATCCACTTGCACGTCACGTCGCAGTTGATGATGCAAGTTCAATATTGAGCCGACATGAACCGTTTTTAAACCACCTTAATTTCTCGAACAGACTTCTATAGCAACAAAGTTGACCTGATCCGGTACTGACTTGTTTGTTCATAGTCAACACGATCTCAGCATCATTTGCAGTCAAAGTCCAAAATTGCACGACGCTGATTCGGATGAATTCGAACACTTCTTTTTTCTGTAAGTATTGTATTTACGTATGTCATGTGTCCAATGCTAAAGACCGAGTGATTCACCCTTTCTTTTGGATGCCCATGGACTCAGTTCCTTAGCTGACTGAACCATGCCAGACACTTCTGCACCCCGGTCTTACGCAGGCCCAATCATCTACTGTTTCTCTGGATCTTCTTCCAAGTCTTCCTCGACGTCTTCCTCGACGTCTTCCTCCACATCCTCGTCCACCTCAACATCCGCCTCCTTCTCTGTCTTCTGTTCAACAGCTTCCTCGGTGGAGGCAGAATAGTCAGGCAGAATACCATCCGGCTTGCAACGCGCCAAACACGCAGTCAACTTGATGCAGTCGAGCGAGAAGGCCTTTGCGACTTTGCCGCAGCTGCCACGCAGGTACTGCATCAGGCAGGTGGTGCAGTGCGCAATGTCAGGCTTGACCATATCAGCCTGGTCTTTGGAGAGCGGGATAGGGAAAAGAGGGAGATTGGGTAGCCCAGGCATGTTGATTAGATCCGGAATAGCGCTTGGCAGAATCTTTGTAATCTCCGTCGGCAGCGCCGTGATCTTGGGAAGATCGGTCGGGAAGACATTGACATTGGTCGGCAACAGCCCCGTCGGCAGGCCAAGGTTGCTCGGCAGCAGCTTGGGGATTCCCGTGGGCAACAGCTTGAGCGCGTCAGTGGGCAGCACGCTGGGCGCGATCGTCGGCAGGGCCAACTGCGGGAACAGCACCCGCAAGATGAAGGGCAGCAGAAGCGGCAGCTCGTTCGGCAAGTTGAGCAGATTCGGGATCTTGCTCGATGGCGTGGGGAGAGCGACGGGCTTGGTCACAGTTGCCGTGGGAATCACCACCGGCAGAATTGACGGGATCGAAGGAAACGAAGGCAGAAGTCCCTCAGGAACAACCGACGGCAGAAGTTTCCCAGGCAGAATCGATGGAATCGAGGGAATTGAAGGCAGAAGTTTCCCCGGCACAATCGAAGGCAGCAGATCTCCACCCCCAATCGAAGGCAGGAGCTTCACAGGCACAAGCGAAGGCAAGATCCCGCCATTAATAATCCCAGTAGGATAAAACGGCAACTTGAACTCCTTTCCCCTCTTGTCGTGGAGATGGAGGTCGTCGGCGTGATCGCACGCAATTATCTCGATCTGCTGCTTTGTCGAAGAGCACGCTGGTTGCACGTATTGATGCTGGTTTTCCATGCGGTCGCCGTCGCAGCCGAGGTCCTTCCATTGCTTGCGGAGGTGGGCGCAGAGGCCCTCCTTGTCCTGCTTGGCGGGGTGGGCGGCGCTGAGGGTCGCGAGGGTCGCGAGGACGAGGGGTGTGGTGCGCATTTTGAGGGATGGGTGACGGGATCTTGCTTGGAGGATGGAGAGACGTGAAAGACGAACAGCAGGAGAAGAGCTCGAAAGGAAGGGAGAGGAGAAAGGAACAGATATATAGGATCAGTGTTCGCCTTTTGTGGGACGCAGACGATGGACGATTGGAGTCGAGAACGTGGTGAAATGAGCTTCCCTGACAAAAAGAGAGACCAGACGTTGAAGCCGTTGGAAGTCTGTTCTACTTAACAGGTTGTTCGTAGAGGAATCTCGTACGACTTTCCCTCGGGTTGAGCTGGACGGCTGAAAAAGTGAAGCATCCAGACTTCTGAGTCGATGAGGTCCATATATCTGGTTGAGATCACTTGATCGACGGTGGCTGGACGTGGTTCTGAAACTATTAGGTGGGCCGCGAGACCCCCGATTTCTATGTCCAATCTGCAAATGTGTCTCCTACCGTGTCGTGTCGCCTCGTCAAGATGCTCATAGAGTGGACCATCTCGACTCCGACCATCTCCTTGAGGTTAGCAACCACAGACAACCCACCAGCCTGACAACCCTATAAGATCCCAACATTACCAAGCTCACAAATAGTTGCAGCACCGAGACCGCGCTGTGAAGCCCAGAATCCAGCTCTGCAACGACGGCAACTTACTCAGTCTGCTTATACTTGTTCTCGTGGATAGCGATAGCCCTGTTACTACAATCAGTACGTACCCTCCCTATTCGAACGAATTCGGTGGGAAACTCACCGTCCACTGGGATCCGTCTGTTTCGACCAAGTCGGCGTCCACCGCATAACCGTCGAGGCGCAGTAGGGCGGGAAATGCTCATCGAACATGCAACGGTACCAGTATCTAGAACACCATCGCCAGTTAGCAAACGATCGTCCCTTTGCAAAAACCTCACAGAAACAACTCGAGAGTGAGCTCAAGGGTACTCACGCTTCCTTGGTATCTGGAATATCATCGCCCCACTCCGGCTTCGGGTTTTTCATGTCCTCGTCGCTAACGTGGAGTTCGGCATTGTCCTTGAGCGCGTCGATCCAGCCATAGCCGACACCATCGCTGAACTGCTCCTTTTGGCGCCAGAGGATGTTGTCGGGGAGATAGGCTGGAGTCTCTGGTTCATCCGTTGTATCAAACGCTTTGCGCATGATGTATTTCTCTATGCGGTCTTTTGTGATCATCTTCTCGGCTGGATCGATGTTCATGGCGACTTCAAGGAACTAGACACCTCAAGTTAGATCGTAGGAAGGGATTCGCATGCTTTTTCTGCTACTCACTTGTTTGTCCAAGAACGGCACTCTGGCCTCCACGCCCCACGCCGATGTCGACTTGTTCGCTCGAAGGCAATCGGAGAGATGCAGATTCTTGACACGGCGAACAGTCTCTTCGTGTAAAGCTTTCTTGTCAGGAGCGGCATGGAAGTACAAGTAACCTCCAAAGATCTCATCGCTTCCTTCACCGCTCAACACCATCTTGATGCCCATGGCCTTAATCTTTCGACTGAGCAAGAACATAGGCGTCGATGCACGGATCGTGGTGACATCGTATGACTCGAGGTGGTAGATGACGTCGGAAAGCGCGTTGAGACCATCTTCTATGGTGAAAGTCAAGGTGTGATGCCTGGTTCCGAGGAATTTCGCAACCTCGAGCGCGGCTTTCGAGTCAGGCGCGTCGGGAAGACCAATCGAGAAGGAGTTGAGTTGTGGGAGGAGCTGGACAGTCGAGAGATGATCTTCATCGTCAATACCAACCAGCTCGTCCCCACCGCTTCCGTTGGGAGTGCTCTTCATCTTTGCTCTTGCCTCCTCGTTCAATCGAAGAATCTCTCGTTGCGCCACGGAGGCCACCAGACTCGAATCGAGACCCCCAGAAAGCAGAACCCCAAAGGGAACTTCAGCCATTAAGCGTTTTCGGACGGACTTCTCAAATGTCGTCCTCAGCAGTTTGTAGTCTATTGGCGTCGTGGGTATGGAGCTCGGTTCCATAAGCCATTTTGGAGTAAAGTACGGTGTGATCTTGTCCGTTTTCGAATCATAGACATGACCAGGAGGGAAGGAGATAATGTTGTCACAGACAGGGTGGAGGCATTTGAGTTCGGATGCAAAGTAGACCGCTCCCGGCGTCGTGCTAGATCGACCAAGGTAGAAAGTTGTAATACCGATGGGATCTCGTGCTGCGATTACGCGGTCTTGGACTTTGTCGTGGAGTACCCATGAGAACATGCCATCGAGAGCTTTCGGAGCGTCTATATCTTGTTCCAGATACTATCCCTCTGTCAGCAAAGATGTACAAGCCTGACTGGACGCTCCAAGTACCAATGGTATTATGACTTCGCAATCCGAATGTGTCTTGAAGTTGTACGGCTTCTTGAGCTGTTTCCGCAATACTCTGTGGTTGTAGATCTCGCCATTGACGGCCAGAGAGATTGTTCCCTCATCATTGACGAGCGGTTGTGCGCCAGTGTCTGGGTCGTATGAGTAGAGGAACGAGTTGGGATGACTCTTTGGGTTTCGTACCGACGCCGACAATGCTCAGACGCTCATGGACGAGGACTACAGGCTCGCGTTAGTATCTTTCTTGCATCCTCCAGTCGGTCAACTTACTGGTACTATTCGCGATCACATTGCCACCTGTTCATGCTCAGTCCTGTTCCACAGTGCTTCGAGTCATAGGGATGCTCACTCCAATCTGGTCCTCGATGCCGTACGCTGCGCCAGAATGTCAATTCAAGTCTCTCAAACAAGACGGACTCTTACGCACGCTTTGCCCATCCGCAACGCGGTCGGCTTGAACTTCTGGACATCGGGATGGCTGCACTTGAATTAGCCTGTGTGCTGTGCGACTGAGGGGCAATTGCGGGGTGACTGAGACACTTGAAGCGCGAAAAACATACCAATGGCAGGCAAATATACCACACATTGTGTCTGATGAGGGTGGGAATGTGCAGGAAGTGGGCAAAGAGCGGTGGAAATAATAGAGGGGTGGAGGAGACAGTCAACTGCCTGTGCGATAAAAAGTTCCCAACCCTGACTCAATCGGGATGCGATATCGGGCCGCTTCCACTGACCTCACGCGAGCAGCTCGCCGATAACACGCCCTATCAGAACTCTCAGTTTTGTCAGTTTCACAGCGAGCCAGATATGCATTTCCATTCGTCGTACTTAGGTGTGGTTGATATAAGCATATGAATTCATTTTCGCTCTCATGTACATCCCCACACTCGAATACATCGTAGCTACCTACCAGTCCCTCCAACATCGCCCTCCGAAGTCCATTGTTCCTCATCCGCATGGAGCTCAAATTGATCGCAAAGCTGCATCAAGGGAAAAGGCAAGGGAAGCAATCCAAGACTCCTTTTTTCCTCCAGCAAAGACGACCTCTAATAGAACAGTTAACACGCTTCCCGGACTGAGCATACTGATTTTCATCGCTTGAGACTTCGTACTTGCTGCTTTGTGCTCTTGGCTGAGACGTGACGATGATTGTTCTGCAGCATCAGAAGAAAAAGTAGGCCAGCAAGAAGCTGATCAGACAGAGGATGGCCGCCATCTGCACAGGAACACCGGCGGCTTGTGCTTGCTGAATACCCATGCTCGTGTTTGCAGAACCAAGACCGCCCTTCTCGTCCGAGCCACCCACTTTCCGTTGTCGAAGCCCTTCCGAGGCTTGCTGCTGGAGTTTTGCGATCTGAGCCTTTGCCTCTGCCAGCTGCGCCTTCAGATCATCGGAAGAGGGGAGCGCATTGGAGACGGTGGTTGCAGCGGCCCCGAGGGTGCTCTGCTGCATGGCGGGGTTCGAGGCAGATTCGCGAGCAACTCGACTACTGACGGCATCGGATGGAAGGTCGGTGATTTTCGTAGACGTTTGTGGGGTGACGGCTTCGGGGGAGGGAGAACGGTGGGTTTGAGAACCGTCGCCGTGAGCAATGCCATTGACAGCACCAGACTGGGGCTGCGGAGTAGAGACGGCGGCGTTGGCGTTGGCTGGAAGGAAGATGACGCGAATCTTCTTCTCTTGAATCGAAGACCTCGCCGTCTGTTCGATGAGCGACCACTGGGACTTTGTTAATGTGTGACCTGTATTCCAGTGGCTGGAACGGGCAATTACAATTGCTGCGACATTGTCTCCCTCCTTGTCAGCTGTGATGGCCACGGACTGAACGAGGAATTTGTCGCGACACTTTGCATCCGGGGCAGGATCCTCCTTCATCGCCTGCAGGAGGACTAGAAGAAGTCAGTATTCAAATCGGGCTTAATTTGCTGACGTCCGTACCTTGTACAGACACCTCCTTGCCGGGTTCGATGCGGCCTGAGTTTGGTCGGACACAGTATCTGAGTGTCGAGGTCAGTTGATGTAGCCAGGTTAGCAGAGGGTCAACGTACTGCTTCGGGGCCGTTGTTTTGACCTAGAAACGGCATGGTTAGCTCGGATTCAGCGCGTGTTTGTTGGCTGGGTACTTGCTTTGAATGCGACTGGGTCCGAATGCGGGTTCTTGAGTCGCAGCACTTCAGCGACCTCTTGGGTGAATGGACCTGTTGCGCGTCAGCTCTGTTGTCCTCTAGATCCAACCATTGTACTCACGGCGGAAGCCCAGCTCTACCGGGTCGAGTTCGACAGACATGATGCGGGTATGTGCGTGGAGTGGAGGTGTCGCAGAAGGAGGTTGGGTGACCTGGACGATCTGTCACTCGCGACGGAGCAGTAAACAGAGACTCGAGAGGGCAGAAAGGGCAGCTGTGGTAGCTCTGGACGAGGCGACGAGTTTGCGTGAGCTGGAGAAGAATGGGTTTCACGGGTCGGGCGAGGTTTGCGGGAGAGTGTAGGCGCGTGGTCGGATGGAGGCAGGGTGGGCGTTCTGCGTTTTACCAGAAGCATGACGTCCCACGCTTACCGCCTTCACATGAGGCAACGAGCACACTGTGCACCCACCAGCTTTCCAACGTCTCGCACATACAAATCCCTACGCCAATCACTGCCTATAAATTGCATTCAAGCTTTGGCTTCTCTCTTCTTCCTACGACTTCAGCATATCCTAGTTTGACCTTGCAAACCTCGAAGCTTAAACCTCCGCAAACTTCCACCCGCGTTTGAGCTCGAGAACCACAGCTGTACAGCTATTCCGTTCGTACAAGCACTTTCACCATGTCCGACCTCAGCATGCTGCTCGATATGGGCTTTGAGGAAGAAAAGGCAAAGATGGCCATCAGCAAGGGACGCAACTGTGAGTTTTGGCCTTTTCAATACCAGCTCCATACATACTGACTCCCCCACAGTGCAAGGCGCAATCGACTGGCTCGACAAGAACCAAGAAAAGTCCGTCGAAGACTTGAAAGCCGAACAAGCCTCCGCGGCCGCCGAGTCCTCAGAAGGCCCAGCTCTCCAACCCGGTGAAGAAGCTCGAAGTCTTGTTTGCAATGACTGCGGCAAGAAGTTCAGGAGTACGGCGCAAGCAGAGTTCCACGCCAGCAAAACGTATGTCTCCGCTGTATGCGCCAACTACTCAGAGAAAACTGACAGAAGTCCATAGCGAGCACACCGACTTCTCCGAGTCGACGGAAGAGATCAAGCCGCTGACCGAAGAAGAGAAGAAGGCCAAACTTGAAGAGCTCAGGCAAAAGCTTGCAGAGAAGCGCGCAGGAATGTCCGAGCAGGATAAGGAGGACAAGAGGAAGAACGAGGTACATACGCTCATTTCATCAAGCAAGATTCCCTTGTCAGTGACTGGCTGGCTTGTGCACAGATCTTCCCCTTCTCCTGTGGAACAAACCCTACATACACCCACAACATCATCCTCCTCCCTTTATTCTCTCGACCCCTGCTACCCTTCCCAAGACCAACCCAAACTAACCCCCCCACCCAGGAAATCCGCCGCAAAGCAACAAAAGAAAACCAAGACATCCGCGAAGACATGGCCCGCCAAGAACAAATCAAAGAAGCCGCCGCCAAACGCCGCGAAAAGCAAGCCGAAGTCGACGCCCGCAAGCGCGTCCTCGAGAAACTCGAACACGACAAGCAAGAACGCAAACGCAAAGCCGAAATCGAAAAAGCGAAGCGCGCCGGCGTCGCTCCCCCACTCTCCTCGGAGCCTACAACAGCAACAGCGTCATCGTCAGCGGCAAGCGGAAGTGGACCAAGCAAACCAGCCTCGGCGTACACAGAGACGCGACTGAAGTTGCAGATGCCCACGGGCTCGCTGACAAAGAGCTTCGCGGTCGAGACGACGCTGTTTGAAGTCGCACATGCGATCGGCGAGGAGCAGGCTGGGTTCGAGGTCAGCAGCTTTGGCATGACTTGGCCTAAGAAGGTGTTTGACAAGACGGATTTCGGTATGACGTTGAAGGAGGCGGGGATGGTGCCGTCGGCGGCGTTGATTGTCAAGTAGAGGATTCTCGCGCCGCGAAACGGTTGATAGGGGTTCGACTGTTGCTCGCGGTGAACAGACACTGGTATGGCGTTATGGGCATGAGAGAGCATGACAGAAATACGACAGGATAATGATGAATGGAAAATGCATAGAGGCAATGACGGAGATGTGTTCTATACAGGATGCACTTAAGAAATCAAATACACAGATAGTCTAATCGACAGAGCCATAGGCTCAAAATGCCAAAGAGAAATCACGTGCTACATTCAATTCACAGATCACATAATCAAGGTTCAACAACCTTGATGGATTGATGTTACTATTACAAGTCAAACACGCCCCAAAACAATTCAGGGCAGATGGGAGTTCCCGATCCGAGTCAGCCTATCCCATTAGCATCTGCAATTGATCTGCAAAACGCGATTTATTTTTTTCATTCCCGATTCGACGCCCTATTTCCGTCATCGTGTTCATGTCACTGCCAACTCGCGTCGGTTATGACATGCGAGCGAGGAGTTCGACATTTAGTCGAAGGGGTTCGTCCTGGTACCCCAGTAGGTGAGGAACATGGAGAGGCCGACGGTCTCGAAGACGCGGGCGAGAGCGCCGACGGCGACGGTGTCGAGAGGGCGCTTTTCGGTGACGAGTTGGGAGACGATCTAAATAGGATTGTTAGCATATTATCTTTACTCGATTCCTACGTCTGGAGTAACGCAAAGCATTGGATGGGAAATAAAGCTTACCGAAGGAGCAGCGCTGGCCATGAAGATCAAGCTACCCAAGTAGGCGGCGCCTTTGTAGCTGAGGGTACCGGTGGCATTGATGAGGGCGCCGACGCCGTAGGCCTGGACGGCCGAGCCGACGAGGGAAGAGCCCCAGGTCGCGGCGGC
Source organism: Aulographum hederae CBS 113979 (assembly GCA_010015705.1). Classification (NCBI taxonomy): domain Eukaryota; kingdom Fungi; phylum Ascomycota; class Dothideomycetes; order Aulographales; family Aulographaceae; genus Aulographum; species Aulographum hederae. Next base: position 29,739 of record ML977150.1, read on the forward strand.
GGTGGCGGCTTCCTTGCTCTTGAAGAACTCCTCAGAGGTGCTGGCGGCTTGGGCTTTGCGGTATGTGTCGCCGAAGAGCGGGGCCATGATGGCGAGGGAGGCGGCGTGGTTGAAGACGGTGCCGAGGGCGATGGCCGAGGGCTTGACGGGGGGGAGGTCTGCGGATTGTGTGTTAGCTGGATTGAACGTGATGGATTGGGGATGGTGCATGGAGTGGGATTGAGGTGGATTGAGGTGTGGTTTGTTGTTGGAGTTGGCTGGAGAGGTCGATTGAGGGCATCGAAGCTGCTGAGCAGATGGTGAAGCTTCTTGATAGACTCGATGCCATTGAACAGCATCTTCAATCGCATCCCGACATCTCTGGAAGCTCGCTCTGCTCAACAAGCCTTCAATCGCCTCGTTGTCGAAGCTCTCCATCAAACATGACGTCGCAGACGCCATTGTTTACTCCGCACGACCTCACCCCAAGACTGCTCTCAAAAAAAGCGGAAAAGCACATACAGTGAAGAGTAGCCATTGTTGCTGACTGTGTCGATGAAAAGTGTGATGAAAGGAGGTGAGTGTTCGGGTTTGATGAAGTTGAGGTTGGATGAATGCGAGTTGATGTTGAGGGAGAGAGATAAAAGGGAGAAGACGCCGGTTTAAGAATGGCATGAGACTTCCCCCATGACGTAGGCGCTAGCGCGCTTTCAAGTTGCACACGCCCTCCAAGCTTCGCCTTCACTGCACGCATCACGCATCACGCATCGGTGGCGCGGCTGGAACAGTCTTGCCGATTCCTTGCTGCCATCGTGCATTTGTGCTCATCTCTCTCCATTTCCTGCTTGCCAGCTGTGGCTTGCGCGCAAAAGGTCACCCGGCGGTACATGCACCAGGGGATTGCAGCGAGGAGGAGGGAAACCGACGATGTGTGACGTCACGCTACCTTACTTCAATGTGCTGAACCTAGGAATATTCTAGGCACTATAGCGAGGCTCTTGAGAATAGATTGCTACCCCTAGCATGGGCTAGAAGCATCTTCGTAGTCTCACAGAGCTTGGGGAAAGGAGCAAGTGCTAAACTGGAAGACCAAAGACGAGTATTTGAATCACGTGACATGACAATTGCAAGGATGAAAAGGAGCACGATCAAGTCTAATAACAACACATCTCCGTTCCATATATGCTACAACTACAGAAACCAAGCCAGTAGGGACAGGACAGGGTTCAAACCCCCGCAATCAATTGGTACTCCAAGCAGATGCAGCAGGCTCTCCCACCTCTCCCCATTTATGCGGCACCAGCTTGGCCACCAAAGGCAACAATACCCGTATCAAGCGCAGCAGAGATCTGCTGACCAATGGACTGAGCCTGTCCCTGAACGGCGGCGGGAACCTGCGCGGTGATAGCGGTCTGAAGACCACCAGCGGCTTGCTTCTGGTTCTGGAGTTGCATAAGGACAGTCGCGCTCTGGCCGACCTGGTCGAACTGGGGCTTCTTGCCGGTGAGATCGGTGACGGTGGTCTTGATGGTGGTGATGAGGTCGTTGGCGGAGCTCTGGACCGAGAGGGCGTCAATGGCACCGATGGGGTCGGTGGCCATGACTGCGGTTGCGCCGTCGGTGATGGATTGCTGGACCGCGCTGGCTTGGGCCGTGAGCGGTGCTACTTGGGCCTGGTCGCCGTTGAAGGCCTTGACGGTGGTGTCGAGGGTGGTGAGAGCGGTTTGAATCTTGCCGAGGGCGCCGGTGATGGTGTCGACATCGCGGGCGATGAGCTGGGGAAGGGCAAGAGCGTTGCCGATGAGGGCAAGAATGACGGCGGATTTCATCTGCATTTTGATGGTGGTGGTTGGTGTTTGACTGTAGTGGTGTTGTTAGTATAGGAGACTAAAGGGGGAAGTCGAGAACCCGGCCTACCCTTGTTGGAATTGATTGTATTAATTAATGAAAGATTGGAGACAGCCGGTGTCTGTGTATTAGTAGATTGCTTTAGATTGCTGGTGGAGTGGAGAGCTGAAAGTAGGAAGCCAAGTCAGTTCTTATACATTCAAGTCCAGCTGTGATGCCCAGAACCACAAGCTTCGGCGCAAGCTCAACAACAGCATGTTCCTCGGCCTAGCGGCAAACGTTTCTTGCGGTTCCGCCGCGATCTCAATCATTTGCTGGAGCCATCCATAAGTTCGGCAGATCCCTATATCGTCCTGTCAGAGTTGGCTGTGGTGAAACTTCCGCTTGAGTTTCAGCGCGAAACTGCCCACGCAATCAACGTCAACGTGTATTGGCAGAAGACAACAAAGACCAGACCATTTTGTGACCATGGAGGTCGCGTACTCGCAACTATTTTGGGTCGGCAACTTGTCAAGAACTCTTTACCCCGTGGTTTCGTCCCGCCAGACCAGTAACCATCAAAGTCCAGAATTGACTGCCGAGGCGGCGAGTTCATCTTCGCCGATTTCTCTCCTATAGGCCGGGCGTGTACAGTTTGACGTCACCCAGATGTGGAAGTCAGGTATCCTTTCAAGGTGTATTCAGGAGGTTGCTTGGTTCTTCATTCCGCAGATGCGTCGCACGGTGCTTCTTGACGTTGGTAGTTACAAGCGAGTAGCGGTGTCGAAAATGCCCTCGGGTCGCCATCCTTCATTTCCAACTCGTCCTCAAATGAGCAACACCCGCTCGAAGATTCGCATGGGCTAGAGATGCTATAACGTCACAAATCAAACGAGCAAAGAAGAGCTGTGAAGTAGTTCATTTGACAACCCAGAATATAGTATAGGCCAGAACGGAGAACGATGTTCTAGAGATTGCTCAAGCTCCATTCATGTGGATGATCATCGGACAGACCCGTACACCTGAGATGGAGGTGGAGACGTATAACATGAGAAACTATACATAGACATAAAAATAGACTTAAGAGCGTGGCGATGAGCCAGAAACCAAGATCGAGGACAACAAAGCCATCAAATATGAACTGGCGTGCGTGGATCAGGACCGACAATACGAGAATCCGTCAGCAATGGTGAGTCAAAGTTGATGAACGCTGCATGATGATATGGATACTTCATTGCGCTCTGGACAGGCAGAGGCTTGAATTCGTGGTATAATCCATGTGCTGCTCTGCTCGGCGCTGTGTGTGGCATCGACTAAGCGGTCACTGACCGCTGCATGAGACAACCGAAGAGAAAACGAAGAATGCCTGGATTTGGGCTCGGTGAGGAATCCGGCACGTGTGAGAATTCATGAAACCAATACAATGAGCCTCGGACTCCGCTGGTTGACGACTTGGCCAACCTTCGTTTCAAGAAATCCGTGGTTTCGGTAGCCTTTCAGGAGCGCTGGCCCAGATCAAGCCGAGGATATCATCGCATCACATCTACTTCGTCCGTGTCGCCGATGGATTCATTGAGAGGCAGAATGGTAGATGTCGAGTACTGAGTCGTTTTGCTTCAGTGACAAGACAGTCGCAAGATCCATTTCAGGCTCGTCTAATTGCTCAGCCAGTCCAAGAATTCCGGTGTGAAGTAGCTGACCACAATGGTCGCGCCGGCCCGTAGAATGCCTTCTGTGGCCTCGAACGCCATGGCCTTCAGGTCAAATACTCCCGCCTTTGCAGCAGCGTGAATCATGGCAAATTCACCAGAAACTTGATACGCCGCTACGGGTAGGTCTTTTCCGATTTCTTTTGCGTCGCTAATGATGTCCAGATACTGGCTTGCGGGCTTCACCATGATAATGTCCGCCCCTTCACCAATGTCCCTTACAATGGCCCGTCGTGCAAGACCTCGCCCACCAGGTGGGAGCTGGTAGCACCTACGGTCGCCAAAAGATGGACACGAACCTGCAGCATCTCGGAAAGGTCCATACAAGCATCCAGAGAACTTGGCCGAGTAGGACATTAACACGACTTGGTGGGCAATCCCGGCCTCAATCAGCTTTAGCTTGATGGCCCTGATCCTGCCGTCGTTCATGTCTGAAGGAGCGACACAATGGGCCCCGGCGTCGGCGTATGCCATTGCCACATCGCTGATCCGGTCCACGCTGAGAGCATTGTTGAGACTTCCATCATCGCGGAGAATGCCGCAATGTCCATGAGAGGTGTACTCGCACAGGCAAACGTCGGCAACAATGAAGAGGTCCCGAAATCGCTGCCGTAGTATTTTTATAGCTTGTATGACGGGTCCTTTCGGATCATCTGCAGCAGTTCCAAGGGCGTCCTTTGCCCCAGCTGCCATGGGTACACCGAAAAGTATGACAGACTTCAGTCCTTTTCGCACCAGAGTTTCGAGGTATGGTACGATCTTGTTGAGGCCGCGGCGATACTGGTTAGGGAGGGAGGGTATCAGGACTTCTTCGTCTGGATTGTCGGAGATGAAAAGTGGGTATATCAGCATAGACTTGCGCGAGTGTTAGCTGCTGTACTGGACAATTGCCAGTTCAACCACCAACCTTGGTCAATTGACGGTCCGCCTGCCATGCTCGCGCCAAAGGATGGCTGTAGCCACCATGCAATTGACTTCCAATATCACCGCTTATGCTGACGCTGGTTGCGGCGGTGCTGGCGTATGATCGAGCTCTGGAGATGTGGGAGACTCGCGACTCGCGGTCGCTGTCCTTGTAGGTCAGGTCGGAGACGAGGGAGGAGAAAGACATTGTGGCTGCGGACGACAATGTGGGGAGGACGGTGCGGGAAAGGTCGAGCTTTATAACTGCGTTTGGAGTTGACAGTGACTGACGCTTCCGCTGTAACTTTCGAGCGATGTGCGGAGTGTGGGGCGGATTCGGAGGGGCCGCTGTGCCGTCAGTGGCGACTCGGACTGTCAGAGAGAATGTGGAGTGACAGTGAGAAACAGCGAAGAACACTCGAGCAGTTGGGTCGAGTTTTAAGATATTCGAGGCTCGAGATAAGGTGGGGATTGCAACTGTGTCTCTCCAAGAAAAAGAATCTCCAAAAACGCTCAATTTGCGCAAATACTCGGGCATGGGTCGGAACACAGTCAGATCACGTGGTTTCAGCCAATCAGCGCAACCAGATTTGAAACAGCTTCTCCGAGGATGTTGCTGCCGACGTTCCGTTCAACCTCACCTCACGTGCTCACCTCTTGAGTTTTTGGAATTCACTTCACTACAGGTGACGCCGTGGGCCTGTACTGCTATACCCCCACCGGTCTGCAGTATGATGATTTCCCAACAAAGAGCCCATCTCGTCCTGGAATATGCATCTCAACTTTTTGATATCTATGCCGGGTACAGCAGCACTTCCACAGTCTCATTTCCAATCATTCCCCGCGTAGGCTACCAGCTGTAAACAACGCCTTGGACATGAGCTTCGGCAGATGCGGCTGGCGGAGACTGGACAGGGAGAACAGACAATCGACTCCGCATCCAACTCTTTGGTCGATGGAGCTGTGGTTCTTGCGGAGGGGCCCGAAGCCGATCCCTGTGTGCGAAATCGAAACCACATTCATCAGCGGAACACCGTGGTCCTGAGAATCTTCGGGAGAACTTCAGTAGTATTCTATCTATTCAACATTTGTAGACTTGCATTTCGAGGGGTCTGTAGCTGGGGAAAAAACATCTTGAATTACAAACAACCGCTCATCTCCACTACCCGTCCAGTCAAATCAACCACATCCCTCGTTCTAGTCCTCGTCTCCATCCTCGTCGTCGTCATCATCGTCCTGGTATGCCGTCTCGGCCCTCTGGAGTGATCCCGAGACTCTCGAGGACAAGTCTCTTTGGCTAGGTAGAGGGCGTAAAACGACTCTCGAGGAGTCAAGTACACCTCGTGTCTGAGCCTGAGCCTTCAGCTTCACAGATGCTTTTGTTGAATGGCGGGTCATCTTCGGCCTTCATGCCAATCAGCCATGTCCGGCTACCGGAATACGATGCTGGATGTTGCTGGGAAAGCTGTTAGATGCTGCTAGTTGCTGAACACTGCTGTGCAGACGCTGCATTTGTGTTTGTAGACTTCGGACCATGGGGAACGGTTGATGTCACGGCAGACGATGAGGCGCGGCTGCTTGACTGCCCACTTGAACAGTCCTGGCATGCCAGACTTTCCAACGTATTCTCCGTCGAAGGTTTGTCCACTGTGTGCTTCGCTGCAGTGGCGGTCGAAGAATGCGCGGAGAGTAAAGCGAGGAGGATCCTTATGCTCTGGTGTGCGACAGAAAGGGCAGATGATGATTTGGTTTGGGTTTCGTCAGTCCCATTCTGGACGTTCGAATTCTCTACGTCTGTTGTAGTCTAGGTGTTCGATGGGAGGAATTGACTGTTGGAAGTCAGGCAAAAACGAAGTTACGTCTGGACATTTGTCCCCTAGGAACGATTAGTTGTGGGGAACTTGCAAGGCGGGGTTCAGCTTGATGCGATACCTTTCCTTCTTGCTGCCACTGATATGTATTCGGTGAGCATTTTGACTAATTGCCGGATATGTCGGTATGATAGAACAATTTCTCAAGTTCGCGGGTGGTGTTCAGGGTGCTAACTAAATCGAAAAAAGAGTTACTTCGTTTTGTTTAATGCAAACTCAGTAGGAGCGCAGCCCGTGTGTATATAGAGAAACGATACCACTGTTTTGACATGATTCACACAAAAAGTGAAAGCTCTTCGAAGACTTTGTCTCGTCGTCGCACACACTGCAACAAGTGAAAAGGTGATGTTTCCTGACTCTCAACCAACAACAGTCACCAGTTACCAATGTGAATCAGATTATTGAGTCCTTGCAAAAAACTTCGTCCCCGATTCTAGTCACAGAAGGCAACACGGATTGCTTGCATCGGTATCGCTTTATAATCAAGGACTGTGAAATTTTGAGCGAATTCAAGAAGTGAAAGAAAACAGGGATTTTGATGCAGATATAGTCTTCAAGACAAGAAATTAGATAGAAGTAAGTTACAGTAAGAAACCAGCCAAGACGCCTTTACGCTTTGTCCGCCTCGGAGAGCTGCAATGCAAATCTTGCTATGAGAACGCTGTGAAGTTTTTAATTCGGCTAATAATTGGCAAACAAGCGTAGCCTTTCAAAAGTAGCCTCGTAAGTGCTGCTTTATATGCCAGGAATGTCGAGAGAAAGAGGAAGATTTGCGAACAACAGTTTTGAGCCGTAACACTTAAAGTTGCTTACCATGTTGTCCATATCGAAAGGTTCCAAGCGCAGGTCACCGATGCCCGGGTACATGCCTTGACGGAACTTGCCTTGGCATTTTTCGTCGCTGTAGATTTGGCAAAAGACGTGGGGATCAGGACCAAAGCTGCTCATTCTGTTGTGAGGATACATTTTCCAACACGCGCCATCGTGGTATTCAGTACGTGTGTGACGGCAAATACCCCCGAATTCGTAGCCATGGCAGTAGTAGAGGCCAGCGAGGCCGAGAACGCGCTTCTTGAGATCGTTTTTTTGTTCTTGGCGCGTGATGAGAGTATAGTTGTGCTCAGCAGGAGGGGCGACGATGGGAACGTCGAGCAATGAGATGATCTCGACGACAAGGGGGAAGTTGGTCGAGTCAATACAATGAGACTATTGGTACCCCGAATAGGAACTTCATGTTGAGTACAAAGGAGATAGATGGGCTTTGGATCCGCGCCTCCACGTGTGGGCTGGGGAAGGTAATGTCACAACTAGAATGAGTGTCGTATTTGCTGCTGTGTTCGCAGATTGAAATGGTTACTCCAGTCAAGAAAATAGCTTCGAAATGTTGTACGGAATAGTTGTGGGCCTGTTTAGACAGTTTTATAGAATGACAGAGCGAAGAAAGGCAAGGGATCTCTGGCATGTGAAGAAGATGACACGTGCACACTTGTTTTGAAGAAGTTCCACCGTGCTGGAATTGGAAATCTGGGACAGGGCTGAAGTTGCTGAAGTTAGCGCCTCTTTAGCCGACGTCAGCTGTCGCCAAGCGCTGCCTCGCTTCGCAGCGGTGGCGGGCCGAATAATGGGTCCCCCACGATTGTTTACCCTAGCAACCAGGCCGCGAACGCGTCAACAAACGATATGAATCTTCACCACGCTAAGCCCACTGACCACACACTCGATCCAACTCTCCCATTGGCCCACTTAGTCTACGCAAACTGCAACAAGCGCAACATCGTGGCCTGGCTCCTGGTAGTTGCTGCAGCCCGGCTCACGCAATCTGATTGTGGCTGGCTGCCCCCTGTTACGCTCCAGCCTTCTCACCCTCAGAGAGATATCCCAGAGCGTCTCCCCGCCGTCGACACTTCACCACCATTCCCTCACTCTCTTGGTGTTCTTTCTTCGGGTTTGTCGTCAATCATCTTATGCTGCAATATCTTACCAATCTTCTCTTCATTCTCTAACCTTACGCTTGGGCTCGGAATAGAACAGGTCGAGCGGAGGTGGTACCAACCCCATAAACAGACAATGTCTCGGAAGGCCGCATAGTCGCCTTGAAGAACATACCTAACTGCCGACCATCTCTCCCTCCCCACCGGTTCTTCGCGTTTGCAAAGCCATGGGTATCTTCAGTTTGCGAGAGCTTCCTGTCGGACTCCTGGCTTCGCTGATACTTCCATGCGCCGCCCAACTGCCCTACAATCCCACTCGAATATATACCCCACAATCGAATCCGAACCGCGCCTATATCCTCCAGCCAGCTTCGTCGGCGCAATATCAATTGGCGTCGCTCGACTTGACTCAACGACTCGGCCAAACCAACATTCCGACCGACATACTCTACACTTCTTTACCTTTCTTGGCGAATGGAGACTTGACATCGTCACAACCTGTCATCGACTCGGACGGCAACTTGACAATATACACCGGCAACTGCTCCCTTGGTAGTGGAAGCGCTCAGATATGGCGATTCGACACAGAACAGGACTCGAAGATTGGCAATGGGACATGGAGCCAGCAATCCATCGGTCAAGATACGGCAGCAATTACACTCGACGGTCCCAATTTCCTCGGCTCATCCATATCCTTCTCAAGCGTGGTACATGGCGGAAGCTCCCAAACGAACCTTTACATGTTTGGAGGCATGTGTCCGTCGGCCAACTCCACTGCGGACAACTGGCAGAGTGATGCGCAGTACTCAAACGCCATGCTCACCCTGGACCCGACTTCGTCCGCCGAGTATGATCTGGGCATCACCACCAGTCGTGGCCCTCCCATTGCCGAAGCGGGCACAAGCTTGACTGGACTCGCACCATCCTTCTCCAACTCGAGCGGCGGCGCCGAAACGCAGCAGCAAAGCTTCGTTCTGATCGGTGGGCACACCAGCAGCGCGTTCATCAACATGTCTCAAATTGCAATCTTCTCGCTACCGCAAGAGACGTGGGCCTTCATATCTGTCTTGCAACCATCCAGCAGCCGCACGGATCTTGTTGTGAGGGATGATCCATCTGAAGTGGAGCCAAGGTCAGGACATACCGCAGTTCTTACTCCTGATGGAGAGAGCATCATCCTGTTTGGAGGCTGGATTGGCGACGTCGACACTCCTGCGGAACCTCAACTTGCTGTTCTCAATGTTGGTGATGGGTATGGTGGCCAAGGAGATTGGAGCTGGTCGATACCTCCCATGACAGACTTTGGGCTTGAAGCAAGCTCTGGGCTGTATGGACACGGTGCTACGATGCTTCCTGATGGAGTCATGATGGTCGTTGGAGGATACTCCATTGCACCGAATGCAGACAATCGGAAGCGAGCTGCTCAAACTGCGAATACCCAGGCGCTGTTCTACAATTCCACCTCCCACAGTTGGCTTTCCGAGTACTCTTTCGTTGGACTCCGTAGCCCTGTTGCTCCTGCTAAAGACACCGGTGCCCTATCTACGACAGCTCAGAAAGCAGGACTAGGAGTAGGCATCGCCATTGCCGTGGCGGTCATCGTTGCCCTCGTCTTGCTGTTCTACTTTTGGTATAACAGGCGATTGACAAGACAACTCGCTGATCACGTTCGCGAGATGAGGCAGATGTCTTTGGAAGCGAACCAAATCAACCATGAGGAGTTGATTGGAGGTGGCATTGATGGAAGAGGCGGAAGTGCGTCAGCCTATGATGCCAGTCAGCAACATAACTTCAATCAAGGTACCGGTTGGAGGAGCACGAGCGGTCACGACGCGGAGCGCACTGGGCTACTCGTGGAGATCCCAAGTCCAACTCGTGGTCTTCGGCGAAACATCCCAGGTCGTCCAACACCCCATCAGGTCCCACGATACGACGCAGCCAGGGCAGGTCTCGGCTCAGGCAATATCCACCCCATTGGTGAGGAAGACGAAGATCAGGTTTCCACCACGGGGGAATACCATGAAAAGGCAGCGAGCAATCGTTCATCTGACCCACTCATAGACCCAGCCCCCCTGAGCAGCCATCCCGTTGAAGGTTCAACTACTGGACGCCCTCCGAGCTGGGCTACAATTCCACGCTCGCGGGATGACGACCGTCCGATCGACAAGATTGCATGGGGTCGCGATTGGGAAAAGGTTCATGAAGTTAGTCCTGAGAATAACACCCACTCTGCGCATGGCCGCTACTCTCCGACAAAATCAGACCGAACGGCCTCTACTTTGTCTGAGCAGTCTGCGCGTTCATACCTGTCGACCGGATCTGCAACTGCGGTCGGTTCAATGACCCGCACCTTGTCCATGCGCTCTGCTGCACTACTCAATACTCTCGGCCTTCCTAACCCTTTCCAGTCTCCAGAAACCAGTCCCACCCGCGAAGGCCCATCCAAAAGTGTTCCTGCCACCGCCGAGCGTAAGAGTGGGAGTCTCACGTCCAGCATCAACCATCCCACCCAGGAATCTCGTAGCAGCCACGAGGATAGCGAGTCTTTCCACTCGGCGCAGACAAACTTTTCACGTCTCCGAGCTGAGGGCGAGGTACTCCTAGGCGGAGTAGCGGCTGCTCAGCGCGACCGCCAGCCACTGGGTGAAGATCCACTCCAAGACCCCGTTTCACCACTTGCTCCTAACTCTGCGACTACCACACCTACGTCGCCGACGTTTGCTGTACGTCCCCAAATCCCACGACAGCGCTCCAACTCTCGAAACGCGACCGGCGCGGGCATCTCTTCTGCACTTCTTGGTTCCGTACGTCGGGCGCTCGGCCGTAACGTCACGCGCCCAGTTTCATCAGGCGGAAATGGCATGGGGAATGCGCGCAGCTCGTCCATGACGGCGGCTGGCTCACGATACAGTGGCTCCTCTGGCATGGCTACATCGTCAGCTCGCGAGAGCGCCGCCTTGAACCGTGGAGGAAAGCGCCACTCATCCTACGGTTCCATCGCTAGTGGAGCCTTTGGGTCTGATATGACTCCGCCTCGTCGCGCTGCATCCGACGCAGGATTCTGGAAGGCGAGGCGGGGTGCTAAAGACTGGGAACCCTACAGGGACGACCCAGATCGAAGACGCAGCGGCGACGACTGGGGCGAGCCGAAGGACCAGAATGCGCGGGAGGACGAAGATGAGGGCGATTGGGATGTCGAGGCGGCGGCAGAGAACCGGGTTGTGCAGGTCACGTACACTGTGCCTAGGGAACGACTGAGGGTTGTCAATGCGGCCGAGGCGGACACAAGGAGCCTCCTCAGCAGTGTTCCCGACGAGGAGATCGTGATTAGGAAGAGAGAAAAGGAGTGAGGCGAGAGAATCGGAGGACGAGAAACGGAAATGGTTATACGTGTGGGTACGATAACGAGCTGGAATTTGGCATGTGCATATTGGGATCAATGAGGTACATGCACAGGCAGGACTTTTCTCTTTGACCGGCTTCTGCTGTAGATGGCTTTTGGACGGATTCTTCTATTTCCTTGTCAATATGAGAGTCTCTCAAGCGATCAATGGGAATTGGGAGGACACCAGATACACCGGCACATTGGATGCCATTTTGCAGCTTTTGTAGCGCTGGCATTGCTCCATGATACGGAGCAGCGCACAGTGCATCGCTGTAGATGATCTTGCTATTAGCTCAGGAGTAATTGGCGTCCATAATGAGGATAAAGACCAGGCGTTCTTGTAATAGATGTGTCTTGGCCAATGTCAGTGATAATTCGTTACCTGGGCTATTGAAGGCTGCTACCTATGGGACTACAGTAGCTCAAGTAGCGGTACGAAGTCCGAATTGACTGTTGATAAGACTCTCAGTCAACCGTAAATGCGGTGCAGCCTTTATCAAGAATTTCTAACGTTAGTTCAGGAAATGAGGTTCTGGAGGTTGTCCGGTCCGTCAGCCCTACAGTCCGGATGGTCCAAGCTTCCCCGAACATTTCAAGCTCCGATCCCAACACTCGCTCTCTCTCTCTCGACTCTCCGTACGCTGCCTCCCTCTCCTCCTCCCTCCACATATATCTCCTCTCACCCTTCAATCATGTTGTCGCGAGCTTTCAGGCGGAGTCCTGCCTTCCCCGTGCGCCGCAACGCCGTCGCGCCGCTAGCCAGGCGGACGGTGACCACCGATGCCGCCTCGTCTCACGCGGACAAGGAGAGCGTCCCTGCGGTAAGGACAATGCCATTGAAAATTGCCATCGCAGTGCTAATGGCGTGACTTCTAGGAAGATGACAAGCCTTTCGAAGTCCGGCTCTCGGATGAGAGCTTCGAGACCTACGAACTCGATCCCCCGTCTTACACCCTCCACACCACGAAGAAGGAGCTGAAGCAGATGTACTACGATATGGTAGCCGTCCGGTACGAATGAATCCCGGAGCATAATTGTCTGCCGGTGACTGACTATAACCTAACAGTCGCATGGAAATGGCCGCCGATCGTCTGTACAAGGAGAAGAAGATTCGGGGTTTCTGCCATCTCTCCACCGGACAAGAGGCCGTGGCCGTTGGTATTGAGCATGCCATCACCAAGCAAGATCATCTCATCACCGCCTACCGCTGCCACGGCTTCGCTCTCATGCGCGGCGGTACCGTCAAATCTATCATCGGAGAACTTTTGGGTCGTCGTGAGGGTATCGCGTTTGGCAAGGGTGGTTCCATGCATATGTTCTCAACTGGCTTCTATGGCGGCAACGGTATTGTCGGCGCTCAAGTGCCTGTTGGTGCTGGTATCGCGTTCGCGAACCAGTACGAGGGCAAAGAGAACGTGACGCTCGCGCTCTACGGAGACGGTGCATCCAATCAGGGCCAGGTTTTCGAGGCATTCAACATGGCTAAGCTGTGGAAACTGCCCATCCTCTTTGGCTGCGAGAGTAAGATAAATGAATTCCCGCTCCAATTGCTGCTGACCCATTCTTTCCAGACAACAAGTACGGCATGGGTACCTCTGCGAACCGCTCCTCCGCTCTCACCGACTACTACAAGCGTGGTCAATACATCCCGGGTCTCAAGATCAACGGAATGGACGTCCTCGCTGTCAAGGCCGCCGTTCAATTCGGAAAGGAATGGACGAAAGCTGGCAAGGGTCCCCTCGTCTACGAATACGTCACTTACCGATATGGAGGTCACTCCATGTCCGATCCCGGTACCACCTACCGAGTAAGTCCTATGTGTTACGAGTTTCACATTTAGTGCAATGCTAATCCGGTGCAACCACAGACACGTGAGGAAATCCAACGCATGCGCTCCACCAACGACCCCATCGCCGGCCTCAAGATGAAGCTCATCGACTGGGGCGTCACGTCCGAGGAGGAGCTCAAGTCCATCGACAAGGAGGCGCGTACCTACGTCGACAAGGAGGTCGCCGAGGCCGAAGCCATGCCTCCACCAGACGCGACTCCCCAAATCCTCTTCGAGGACATCTACGTCCGTGGTTCCGAGCCTGATTTCATGAGGGGCCGTGTTCCCGAGGAGAACTTCTACTACACCGAGGCGAAGCTCGGCGAGGAGAAGACGCCGCCTGCGAGGACTTAGTTACTGGCGGGTAGGGAGCGGGAAAGCGGGAGTAGAGGGAAAAGTTGGGCTTGAGTGGCGGATAGAAAGGCATACTTGGAAACGGTGTAAATTTATCACATAGTGTGGGGATTGCGATGGATTCTTCCTTTTCTTCTTCGTTTTTCTACTTGCCTTTCCCACCATTTATTGAGAATGTGATGCTCTTCTAGCGCTTCTTCGGGGGAATGCATGAGTAACTAATCGAGAAAAACTTATTTAATGCATATAGATCTGCCCCATTTTGTCGCTCTTGGTCCGAACTCGTCTGGTGCACAGTATCACGAGAGCTTCATCGAATAATCGCTTCCTCATCATAGCAGGAGCGAGGTGCGAGGCTCGTGGAAGAGAAATATTCAGCAGGACTTGATTCCCTCGCCAGGCTAGCAGGATAGACTTCCACGTCTAGTTTTCAACGCTAGCAGTATTTCATCCAGCTCCTGTTCTCCTGTCAGAGTCGTAAACATAGCTGGTGGTGATCGCGAGTGTGAGGAGGATCAATGGGGGGCGGTCGGATTGAGGGCGCCGCACTTGAAACCTTTGGTCTGACTGAGAGCCTCATTGGATATGCTGTCAAACTATCAGACCACAACGCCTGCTTTGAATATGTAGGTAAACAAATTTAGGGGGCTCCTTGAGGCCAGGGTCTTGTTAGTTGTCTCGGGGCAGGCGGGTGGGTATATCCCGGTCGAGTCTACAGTACAGAGAAGGATGGTTCTATTTTGTTTGGAGAAGAAGCTTTTTCCATATGTACCGGAGGCCTGTAAAAAAGAGCCAATTGACAGAGAGCCTTTCGTCCATGTATACCATCCTGCCCGCGCCCATCCAAACGCCTTGCTCTTACACATCCCATCCCATCCCATCCCATCCATCCATACCTTTCACCACACCCGCCGATTCTTCGCCTCCTGCTCTCTACTCCCAAAAGCATACGCAACCCCACACCCCACAACATTAACCGCACAAAGTCCCAGCGTAGCCCCCCTAATCGCGCCCCTCAACTTAAACTTGCTCGTGAACTTCTGCTTCCGCCGCTGCGCGAGCACAAAGTACAGCGCGCTCCACGCGGCGGTGAAGCCCGCGCTGTCGATCTTGTAGCCCTGCAGGTTGGCGTAGGAGGAGCCGAGGAGGAGGGGCGGGAAGAGCATGGGGAGGGCTTGGAAGGGGCGCGCGTGGATGGAGGTTATGAGGCTGGCGAGGAGGGTTGGGGGGAAGGAGTTTTCTGGGAAGTTTGTTAGATATTTATCGTCTATGGCATTAGATGCGACTTACCGCCCCATGTCTTTAGAGATTGGATGGCGGTGGCTTTTGCTTTTTCTTCCGGGGGCTTTTCTGCCATTTTGGGAGGTTGTAGGAGGGCAATTGGCGTTGTAGAAGAGGCACGAGAGGATGTTGATGGTCGCTGGAGGGACGTTGGAGGACGATGTCATTGAGCACGTGCAGTAGTTGGCATGAACAGGGATCCCAGCGTTAAGTAGCGTCTGGCGGCAAAGACCGCTCGATCCCGGCACATCAGCCGCCGATAAACGCGCGACATGAATCTGGTCACTTCCGCCATCCCACCTGACGAACCATAAACAAGTTTTGTAATATACAAAGCATAGCGACGACAAACAAACCACACTACCGAGTCTCTCTCTCTCTCCTCACTCACCGGCTACCCAGACGCTCTCCCGTACATTGCCCGCTTCCCACTTCACTCACGGACGACCATGTCCGCAAAGGCGACCGGTGCCTCCGCAACCCCAAACGGCAACGCCCAACACCGCGCCCACCACGACGGGAGCAGCACCCGCGCATTCACCGTCGAGCAGAAGACCGCCGTCATAAGAGTGCGGAAATGCTCCGCCACGGCCTTTTACGACATCCTGGGGCTGGAGTCGGTCAAGACGACGTGCACCGAGGGCGAGATCAAAAAGGCTTATAGGAAGCTGAGTTTGCTGACGCATCCGGATAAGAATGGGTATGAGGGAGCGGATGAAGCATTTAAGAGTGAGTAGCATTCCGCAATCGTATACTACACATATGTTGTGTTCTGTGGGCGCATTGGCGTAGTAAACGTTCAATTGCTAACATCACACCCCTCCCCTTCCAGTGGTCTCACGAGCCTTCCAAATCCTCTCCGACCCAGACAAGAAATCCAAATACGACAAATTCGGCGGCGACCCAGAATCGCGCTTCGGCGGCGGCGGCTCGGCTCCTCAATCCTCGCCCTTCAGCGGCTTCGCACGATCACCGGGCGGCGGCGCCCGCGGCCCCATGTTCGAAGAAGAGATATCGCCCGAAGAGATGTTCCGCCAATTCTTCGGGGGCGGCGGGTTCGGCGGACCGTTTGGCGGGGGTGGCGGCATGTTCGACACGGGGCCCGCTTTCGTGTTCAATATGGGGGGAGGGCCTGGGGTGCGGATACATCAGTTTGGAGGGGGCAGGCCGAGGAGGAGACCGGATGGGACGAATCAGCCAGAGGAAGCGCCTACTGCCACTTCTGCCCTCTCGTCGCTTCTCCCGCTGCTGTTTCTTTTCCTTCTTCCACTTCTCTCCTCCCTGTTCGGCGGAAGTTCCACTCCTACCGGTCCTTCGATGCGCTTCGACGCTTCGACGCCTCCACACACCCAATACCGCGTCTCACAGAGCCTCAAGGTGCCATATTGGGTCAACCCGAGCGACGTGGAGGGCTACAACCGGCCGAAATGGCGCGAGACGGACCGCCTGGCCGAAACGCGCTACATCAACAAGCTGAACGTCGAGTGCGACATGGAGCAGCAGACGCGGTCGAGGCTGGTGCAGGATGCGCAGGGCTGGTTCTTTCAGGACACGGAGAAGATGGAGCAGGCTAAGAAGATGGAGATGAGGAGTTGTAGGAAATTGAATGAGCTGAGGCGGTGATCGCGTTGGCTCGTCTTCCTTGCAATTATCTATTATTATTTTGAAGAGATTGATCGCCTTCCCCATGCTTGGCTTTTGGTGGTGTGGACTGGAAGACACGAAGGATTTCCAGTGGCGTTTTGGGTTTGTTCGCGCTGTCAGTGGGTGCGTGCATGCGAGTCGATTTGCATGGTATGGAGTTTGAACTCGAGAGATGAACAATGTGCTGTTTATAAGCTTTTCTACGGAGTACGTCTACGAAAAGAACTCTTCCCTCGCTGGAAACTTGTATATCATCATGCAAAATGTCAAACAATGCCATTATGGCGATGCTGAACCGCCTAATTGTTACCTTTTCTGCATTTTGCGCCGCTTGATGTTGCGTGTCTGTAGTCTCTCCTAAAAAGTGAGCATCTTCCAAAATATCACCACGGCCACGGGGCTCGACAATAATCAAGAGACCAGACTTACAAAATTGCAGGCAACCAGAGTCTTAGCTTTTGCTGGGAGGTTGGGCTGAGGACAAAAAAATGAAAACATACGACAGCAGGGATTCCCACGTGGTCACCCACCGTAGTACTAGCCTACCGATTCACGGCTTAAATATGACAGAGCGGACGGGATGTCTTGTTTTCCGTGATCAATGGTCGTATGTACAGAGCTATCCCTATCTGCACACTATAATGTTTACGTTTTGTGCGTTGCGCTAGACCGAATCTGATCATCGCCTCTTCCGCCTCCTCCACCTGACTGATACTCCCGTCCGGGCAATGCTCTTTACCATCTCAAATCCCGTTCGAATTGGTAGACTTTGGCTTGAATCTAATCTACATCGAACATAGAGTGATGGAAGAGCTTTTCAGGCCCCCTCATCAACATCTGCGCGAAGCTTAACACTTTTTTGGCTGCCCGGCTATCTATAAAAATAATCTAGGGGGGCAAAGATTACGACTTCCACATGTCACACGTCAGCTAAGTCTCAACTGCGCCCCAGATGCCTTTCCCAGCCATCTATAGATTCTTTAGTCGCTTCTTTCCATTCAATTCCATTCCTTGACCTCGTAATTGGGAATTGGAGATGGAATTTCGCGTGGCGTGGTCCTCAATTGCGGGTTTCTCGCTTGTCGCTGGGATACTACTCTTTGTCGTTTATCTTGTCGCGCTTGGGGTATATCGGCTCTGTTTCAGTCCAATTGCAAAGTTTCCGGGTCCGAGGCTCGCGGCGTTGACTTTTTGGTATGAGTTTTGGTATGATGTTTTGTGGGAGGGGAGATATAGTTGGAGGATTCGGGAGATGCATGAGCGATTTGGTGAGTTTTGATTATTTTCCTCCTTTTTTCTTCCTTGTGGAGAAAATGCATCTTCGACGATTGGTTTAAAAGCTTCCAACTTCCAACTTCAGGAGTAAAATGCTACTTGTATCGTGGAAAGGGTTTCAAGAACATCTCATATTTAAATTGCGTAGCGAATCCCTTACTCTAACATCCCCACAGGCCCAATCGTAAGAATCAACCCTCACGAACTCCACATCCTCGACTCGAGCTTCTACGACGAAATCTACGTCGGTTCCATCCGCCGAACAGAAAAATGGCACTGGTCCGCAAAGATGTTCGGGACCACGCAAGCAGCCGTGGGAACCACAAGTCACGAGCACCATCGCTTGCGGCGCGCAGCTCTGAATCCCTTCTTCTCCAAGAAACGAGTCGAGGAGCTTGAGAGCGGCATCCAGGAGAATGTTGACCGTCTGTGCCAGCGATTGAAGGAGTATTCGAGGAAAGAAGACTCGGTGAATCTTAGCGATGCGTTTACGTGTCTTTCGGCGGATGTGATTGGGAGTTATGCTTTCGGGAGGAGTTATGGGTTTTTGGGATGGGAGGATTTTAATCCCGGGTGGAGGAAGCTTATGATGGTATCTTCCTTGTCAATTCCATCCTTAGATGAAATTTCACATACTAACAGGTCCCTAGGAACTTAGTAGAAGCACTCACCTGATGAAGCAGTTCGGCTGGCTCTACAGAGTTCTAACCGCGATCCCCGAACGGCTCGTCGGACTCCTTCATCCCTTAACCAAGCAGCTTTTCGCCCTGCAAAACGGCATATCTGCCCAAATCCAGGAGATCAAATCCC
The DNA here is from genome assembly GCA_010015705.1 of Aulographum hederae CBS 113979. NCBI lineage: Eukaryota > Fungi > Ascomycota > Dothideomycetes > Aulographales > Aulographaceae > Aulographum > Aulographum hederae. The sequence goes on from ML977150.1 coordinate 48,536, forward strand.
AAGAAAAGAGCCCAGCATCCAATTCCGCGGAGGAGAAGGAAGACGCCCACCGTCTTACCATCTTCCACGACCTCCTCCAAAGCAACCGTCTGCCTCCCCAAGAACTCCAAACAGACCGTCTGGCGGAAGAAGCACTCACGCTCATCGGCGCCGGCACCGTAACCACCGCTCACACCCTCGCAACGCTATCTTACCACATCCTCTCCAACGCCTCCATCCTCGCCCGTCTCCGCTCCGAGCTCTCCTTCCCTGCATACTCAACCTCCAGCCCAGAAAATGCTCCAGAATCGCCTTCCTGGACCAAACTAACCACCCTCCCCTACCTCTTCGCCTGCATATCCGAAGCCCTCCGCCTCTCCTACGGCGTCTCCCACCGCCTCCAGCGCATCAACCCCGACGACGACATGCGATACCGCGGATGGACGATTCCGAGAGGCACGCCTGTTAGCATGACGCAGATGTTCGTTCACACGGACCCGGACATTTTCCCGGATCCAGACGTATTCATCCCCGAGCGCTGGCTCTTCCGCGATGAAAACGATGAGGAGGAAAAGGAGGAGGTGAATCGTAGGAAGAGGTTTCTGGTTCCGTTCAGTAAGGGCACCAGGATGTGCGTGGGGATGAATTTGGCGTATGCAGAGTTGTATCTCACCGTCGCGGCGCTGTTCAGACCTGTGGAGCGGGGAGGGGTGGAGATGGAGTTGTTTGAGACGGGTAGGGAGGATGTGGAGGTGGTGCATGATTTCTTCAATCCGAGTCCGAGGATGGGGAGTTTGGGTGTGAGGGTGTTGGTGAGGAAGAGCTGATTCATTATCTGTCGGCCTATTAGAACCTTCATCTTTATTACTACTATTTCCTTGCCTGGTCTATTCCGTTTCCCCGTGCCTAAACGCCAAGGTCGAATCAGTGAACAAAATAGGCTCAAATACTAGAATACGTGGATGGTGTCCACTTGCTCCACCATCCATTTCCATTCACTCCTCTCTCCCACTCTCTATCTCCCTCCTTTACAAAAACGCCTCATTGCCCATCACCCTCTCTCTTTCCCTCTCCCTCTCCTTCTCCCTCCTCTCCTTCTGCAAACTCTTCCTCGCCATCGCCTCCCCCAACTTTTTCCCCCTCGCCCCCTTCCCACTCCCCTTCCCCTTCCCCTTCTCCTGCCCACTATCCACCTCCCTCCCCTGCTCCTGATTCCCAATATTCGCCAACGGCGCCCTATAACTCTCCCTCGAGCGATTCAACACGCTCACGCCGCCCCCACCATTCCCGACCCCGCTACCCCAATTCGCATCGCTCGACTTGCGCAGACTGCTCTTCAGCGCCATGGAATCACGATGCGAGGTCGTGGGCCTGGTGACAGCTCCACTCGGCGTATGCGTCGACGACGTGACGTGCAAGCGAGCCGAGGACCGTGGAGGAGGCGGGATGAGCGTCCAATTTGGTGTGCTGGGGAGCGCGGGGACTTCGGGCACGTCGTCGTCGTGCCACATGCCTGATCTGCCTCGTTCGCGTCCTCGCTGTTTCTCGGCTTGACGAGACCATTCGCCTGATCTCGAGCGCGAACGCGAACGGGAGCGACTTCTTTCTCGCTCTTGCTCGCGTTCTCTGTCGCGGGACTGGCTGAGTCGGCGTTGTTGGAGTTGGTCGCGGAAGGCGGGGTGGCCGATGAGGTTTCCTGTGCTGTCGAGGCCAGGGGGAAGCGAGGAGCTGCGGCGGGCGCGCTCTCGAAGACGTATTTCGCCTTCTGTGTCGGTGTCTGCGAAGGTATCTCGAGATTTGGACCGCGAGGTGTTGAGTGACATGGAAGAGTCACGACGAACAGTTCTGTACCGGGCTGGGGCCTTTTCTCTCAATTTCGTTTCCGGTCCGGTACTCACGCCGATGCCAATGCCATGTCCAAGGCCGGGTCTGGAGGCTATGCTCTGGTTTCCGGCCAGAGCGGCTGGTTTGAAAGGAGCATTCTCTTTCGCTGCTTGTCGTCCCCTCATGAAGGTAATCGGTTCTGAAAAGTCGATTCTACTCTGCCTCGCGCCAGCACCTCTCCCGTCCACCCGTCTCTCGCTCCCGCTATCTTGACTGTACAAGTTCTCGCTTTCGTCTTCGTCGTCGGTATCCGAGTCGCAAGTCTCAAACAAACTGCTCCTGTTCGCCGTTCCCATCGTCTGTAAAGTACTCTTTGTCTTCTCCCTTTTACTGCGAGTATAAGAGATGGACCCTTGCGTACTTCCCCGCTGCACCCCTCCGCTCAATCGTGCTCGCAACGATCGCGTACGACGGTCCCAGCGGCTGTTCGAGCCACCACGAGTCGCAGGTTCTGCAACTCCCACGCTAGAGCTCGCCGAATATGCAGTCGCAGCATCTGCATCCGCGAAACTCTTGCGTCCGCGCCGACGTTGCTGCACATCAGATTTCGAACCGTTCGAATCTGTTTCCGCGTTGGACTCTGCGATCACGGCTCCAAGAGCAGACAATCCTCCATTGGCAGACTGGAGCATTGACAGGTTCGTCATCCTCTTGCCACGACTGGCTGAAGAGGTGCGGTTGCTGTTGTGCTGCGAAGGTCCGCCAGCGGCAAAGAAAGGAGACTTGGCCAAAGCTCGATGGCGAATGTACGAATTGCGTTTGTCTTGGATGCTCCGGCGGTCAGGGACGGCTATGCCGCCTCTCTGGTTCGTCGAATTTGACGTCAAGGAGTGTAGTTTCCCAAATTCAGTATTCGTCGATGTGCGAGCCATGGGAGGGCGGGCGATGTGGACCCCAGGCGGAGGTGGGAGAGCAGATGGAGTCGTGGAGAGTATGCCAGTGTCCTCCGTCGCGTAGGAGGAACAGTAGCTTTGATGGCCCCGAGAGCTGTTCGCCGTGACACTGGTCGCAAAGCCAGAAGGAAGATATGGATTTCGACCATGTCCAATACCAGTGAGTCGTTTGCTGACAGGAATACCAGAGCTGCGAGGAAGTTCGCGGTAACTGACAAGGCTGTCTGGGCGTTGAGAGTTGAGACTCTTGGAAGTAGCCGAATCTGGGAGACGCGAGTTGCGAGCTATCGACGTGGGAATCTTCATGGAATCATGAGGATTGTGGGCTGTCGGCGAAGCAGCAGCGTAGCCCCATGAGGAGCGGTTCATCTCTGCTAGAATAGCAGCTTCACTATCTCCAATTGTAGTAGAGTTCAGTGATCGTATCGTCCGCTGACCTCGGAATTGGCTGAAGATGCGTGCAGAAGGACCACTTCCCCTGAAGGCTTGCTTCTTCGGCGAAAGATCAAGGTCAATTCGGGGAGGTCGCTCTGGCGTCTTTTTGATCAGTACATCACCCATTTCTGGGTCACCGAAATCTTCATGCTTTTCATTCTCGTCTTTAATAATCGGTCTCGATATTTCAGACTTTGAGTGTTTTCTCTTGTGATTGCGTCGCGCACATCCCGGAAGCTTGCCGTACATGGCCAGTAGAACAAGAATTGCAACAATGACCACTATCGGTATGACAACTGCGGCTACAATGCCAGCAGTCTTCTTGCCGCTTTCATCGGATGTCGTCGAGTCTGCAGCAGATTCACCAGGAGATTCCCCGGGCGCTGTCGAAGAAGCATTCGGGTTCATGGCTCGGGTCGCAAGATCGGTAGAAGTGGGTTGTACCGGACGCGGACTCGCGACCTTGATCTGGAACTGTTGCGAGTCGCTCAAATCAGATGAAGGTACTGCAACGGTCATTTTTGCCGTCATAGTGGTAGGTTGTAAGTCGCCGGGGACCGTTCCGTGAATGCTGAGAGTTTCGGGATTGAATTGTAGCCATGAGGATGCGGTGCCCAAATCCACAGATATTAGAACGTCTTTTTCGGCAACGAGGCTGGGACTGATGCTGTAGTTGAATGGCTGTCCGATTGTCGCGTTCAGGGTTCCCACCTCTCCTTTAAAGATCAGAGAAAGGAACTTAAGATGTACTGTCATATTTGCCGAGTCACCAAAGTGATCGAATACTGTAACAGTCACATCTTGAGATGGGACTCCAGCCGGAGCCGTGCCAGTGATAGCAAAGGTGCGTGGATCGAATTCAAGCCAGGGAGGGATTTCAGCAGTGGCATTCACCAAATCTTCGTCATTGATGCTGTTACCATCAAGCATCAATTGCCCATGAAGATGTGTGACGCTGACCGACGATCCGGGGTCAACTGCGATATCTTGCTCGCAGGGAGAAAAGAAGAATGAATGCACGCTGACCTCGATCTTAAACGGCAACGCCATATCTGCGAATCCAGACACATGTGATGCTATGAGCAAGACTTCGAACGTTTGCGGAGACGCGCTCAGCTTAGGAGTCATGCCCGAATATTTGAGTTGGTTTGGATCAAAGGACAGCCAACCTGGCAAAGGCGTACGGTCGGCGAGCGTAGAGTAGTAATACAAGTCCCCTTGCGATTTGACGAATGTTTCCGGGGAGAAAGCCAGTTCAAATTCCTTCAACGGAGGCATCGTTAGGCTGGTCCGGCCTGTAAGCTTCCCCATTGAGGGGAGCTGCGCGGAAACGTCTATCGCAACCTCTGGGGGGGGACTCGAAACGACGATGAGCGTAGCATCCATTGTAGTTGATCCAGAAGGGTCTGAAGCGATTATGTGGAACTGCGCTGGACCAGTATCGGATTCCCCAGGCTTTCCCCACAGGGTGCGAGTCTTGCCATCTAAAGCAAGCCATGACGGTGCCCCAACCAGACTAAAGTCCAGCTCTTGGGGGTTTTGTACGAAGGTCGTGGGCGAAAACGAGAAGGCGTAGTTCTCGCCAACTCGCGCAAGAGGAGGGACCTGAGAATTGAACGGAAAGGCCACCCGCGGGTTTGCAAGCGTCCTGGCCGCTACGAGCGACCAGAGGAGAAGATTTCTGATCATATCTGGATTGCCATGGGGTTGTTAGTCTTCCAATAGATCATCCGAAGGTGCTGAAGGCCTACCAGTCCAAACATTCAATCCGAAAGGTTGAAACGAGACCTAACAGTCCGCGTTCAAGAGTCGTCGCTGTCTCCAAGTGAGTGATGGCGGCACATTAGGGACATAATTGAGCAGCGCAGAAGAAAGAAGACAGTCGAAACACGCAACGCGTTGTCCGCGTGAAGATCTACTTGGAGGAGGGTGGACCTTGCTTGCTATTTGGCAGGCACTTTCGCGAGGAATGGAACCCAAGAGTGCAACAAAAATGAAGGGTGACGTCCGGCGAATCAAGGGGTAATGAGACCAGTGAGAAATATGAATGACTAGATTGGCTGGAAATGGAGAACAGAACATCGTGATCGCTTTAATAAGATGTAAAATTGCTCCATGGTTCTCTTCGACTTTAGGTAGGTATGCATGGGAGTGGTGATAGAGTAGCTTCGAGTTTGAATCTATCTTGCTAGCAGACACTGCCCAGCTTAAAACTGCCGGAGAGAAAAGGAAATCCGGTCAAAGTCATACTGTGATACTGTACTTGGGAGTGATTTGGTTCGAATCGAGCGAAGGAGAAGGGATGGTGTCCTGTCTCGAGCCTGACTGACCATCTTCGCGGCTAGCATATCTCTTGATTCAGACTATTGCTGCTTCTAGCAATACATGCGATTACGCATATCAAACCAAGGAGAGAACGGCACACTGATACTTCTCTCGGCCATCGGCGTTTCCAATTGCGATTCGACTCGTAAGGTGAAGAAATCGAGGCTGGAAAAGTCGAAAAACTCCATTCATGGGGGTTGACCTTTGGGAACCAGTAACGCCGTCTTCCGACCAAGTCTCTCCCTACGCAGTTCGAAGGCGAATCCAACTGACAAATATCAAATACTGATAGTAGCCTGGAGTGAAAGCTGGAGGTTGACATCTGAAGAAGGAAAGACAGGACAACGGAAGGAGAACTGACCATCCAAATCCTCCGTGAATCTCGCCAGCCAGACCAGCCTTGGCATCCCTCCCCAATATCACCCACAACCAACCCCCCATATCCCCTCATCAAACCCACCAAAATGTTGTCAGAATCAGAAGAAGAAGACAACCTCCTCACCATAAGCGAAGACCTCGTCTCATCACCCACGCACAAGCCCGCCGGCACAACATCCCTAGACTTCGACGGCCTCCTCTCTTCCCCATTACTACTTCACGAAGACCTGACCAACGGATGCGGGGGCCAGTTGTGGCCGGCTGGGATGGTGCTGTCCAAGTACCTACTTCGGAAACATCCTGATGTTCTGAAGGGCTCGATGTCCGTGTTATTGCGAATGTAGTTGAGAAGAAATCACGTGACGTGAGGTGCTAACAACGTGCGCAGAGTCGAATTAGGGGCAGGAGGTGGACTGGTAGGGTCAATACACATCCATCCTGGACAACCCAAAACACAGAAAAAGGATTATGATGCTAACAATTTCCATCCGATAAAAGACTCGCACTAGCCCTCCACACAAAAAACCTCCCCTCCCCGCCAGACATCTACATAACAGACCAACTCCCCATGCACGCCCTGATGCTGGCCAACATAACCCTAAACGCCCCCCTTAACCACATCCACGCCGTAACATACAACTGGGGCACCCCACCTCCCCCCTCCCTCCCGTCGACCCCAAGCCTCGTCCTGGCCGCCGATTGCGTCTACTTCGAACCCGCGTTCCCGCTGCTGCTCGCCACGCTGGGGGATCTGTTGGCGAGTGAGGAGACGGTGTGTTATTTCTGTTTTAAGAGACGGAGGAGGGCGGATCTGGGTTTCGTGAGGATGGCGCGGAAGAGGTTTGGGGTGGAGGAGGTGGGGGATGATGGGGAGTTTGGGGTTTGGAGGAGGGAGAAGTTGTTTTTGTGGGTTTTTTTTGACGCTTGTTTTCTTCTTCTTGTTCTCCCTCCCTTTTTGAGTGGCGAGGAAGATGGTGCAAGTGCGTTGGGGGTTCTTGCTGACGGGTTGATTAGGTACAAAATCACGAAGAAGGTTTAGTTGGGCTTTGGCGTTGAAGGCGCTATAGGAGAGAGGGAGTGAACAGGATTAAGAGGGGCGGAAAAGACTCAACTGGAGGATATCAAGGTAGCTTCGGGGTGAAGAAGCTGGTTTGCCACAGAGGAGGTAGTTTTTACGAGGAAATTAAAAACATAACAACTACCGCTCAAAATCAACCCTCTCTCGACGATTGAGAAGAAAAGAGACTCTTGAATTGCTTCCGGACGTCTCTAGTGCAAAGACTCTGCCGATGATAAAGCTTTCTTTCGAGCATCGCAGTGTCATTGGCTCGATGTCTGCACATGTCATGTCACTGAGAAGAACAACAATGGGGGAAATTGCCCTCGCTCGCCGCGAGGCTGTACGACTAATACAATCAACTGTCTACTCTCATCGTCGCCCTCTGTCTCCAGGCCTACTCTACTCCGCCTTCCCTCTCCGTTGTGCAATTGTGGGGGTATACTGGCTCCTCGTCGTACAGTGATGGATCCTGATGTGTGCTCTACGCTCTACCTAATAGAAATCTCGTCTCGTGAGCTAAGTCTCTCGTCTCTCGTCTCTACGTCTCTCCACTACTTTCCACAATTAGCTACTTTACAGAGAAAACATTGTAAGAGGAGGGGAGGGGGAACAACACTTCTTGGGTTTCTCTTTGAATGTTATTCAAGGCCTGGTATTCAGGTCAAGCTCTAATAGCTTTTTGGTTGTCGCGTTTCGCGACGGCGCTGCTAAGTTAGAAGGACATCAAACTATGATGGTCTAACTACCCATGTAGGTTCCTGTAGATCCTTCGGTGAGGACCCGCCCATGACCACCTCAATCGATCTTCCAATGGCTGGTGAGACGATTCTCGTCATCGGCACGTCCAAGGTACAACTCCAGCGTGTAGAGACCCATGGTCGCGGCCAGGTTGATCCACCTCCAGAAGTTGCCACCCGCGTCGCCGCCCTGGCTGGTCCACCACTCGCCAGGTCCACCATCGCCGCTGGTCGAGGCGAAGTGTTGCATGAGCAGACTCGTGTAGACGGCGATCAGGATACTCGGGCTGAACCAGGTGAGGAAGCCAAGAAGACGGCCGGCTTCGTCGTCATCATCGAGGGAAGGTTCCTGGGAGAGAGCACGGGCTCCGGATTCGCGAACCGCAGGAATGATACGAGCGCTGGCATACATGACGAAAACGCGGTAGGCCAGAGAGATGATGACGGACGGGGTGATAGTCATGACGGCGGCGACCAGGAAGCTCGAGGCAGAATGCACCATGGAGGGCAGGGTGGAAAGAGCATGCATCAAGGTGGAGTAGGAGGCCATGATGATGGGTGGAAGCGGCGGGAGAGCAGGCTGCGACGGCGGGGACATGGTCTCGGCAGGATGTGAAGGCTGGTAGTCTGTGAAAATCTGGTAGATGCAGAGGGTGATGTAGGCAAACTGTGATGTATTAGCATTGTACGAGGCTTTTATGGATTGAAGATGACTTACCAAGAGAGAACTCTCGACTGGATTGCCACGGCCACTGCCGATGCCCCATCCACCCAAGAAGACTGCACACGTGATGGTTGCTCCAATTAGAATAGCATCGACATTGCTGATCTCTGGGAAGGTGGTGATCCTGTAGAGGAAGTAGATGGAGGTCGAGATGATGGAAGCAGCCACACCCAGGAGTGCAATCTTGGCGTCGGTTAGCAAAGAGACAATCAAGATGTGTGGTTCAGGCTGGTATACCATCCAGATATCCCCACGTTCTCTGTTGACATAGTATCGCGTGATCTGGCCAGCAGCTTGGATGACGAGGAGGCTACAGAAGCCCTCCGCGATCTGGAAGACTGGGGTAGAGTAGCGCAAGATCTTGTCCCAAGTACCAATTGTGAAGCTCTCGGCGAGTCCATTGCGTCCAAACAGCCACTCCCTGATTGTAGTGTCTCCAGCCCTCTTGTAGTTGAAGGTCCTCTCGACCCATCCGCCGTTCGCGTTCGCATCGACAGAGAACTTGTTGAGGGTCCAAATCAAGAGGAAGAGGATGAAGAACCATTGGGTGTAGCCCACGAGCTGGACGGTGGTGTAGCGGAAGCGGGAGCCATTCGGGGTGATGAGGCGCAGGGTCGAGTAGAAGAAGTAAAAGCTCGCGAGCGACAAGGAGAAGGCTAGGCCACAGGTGCGGCCGCCGACATCGAAAGCGAGGGGGATGGTGAAGACGATCAGGAAGAGGAAGACGGACTGCGAGATGGCGCGTGTAAGCCACATGGCGCGTCGGGAGCCGGGAACGCCTGGCAACGGATAGATGGGACGTTAAGTGACGTTGGGGCTGGAGGCTTGTGGTTGGCGACGCGTGTTGGAACGCGCAAAGCGCGCGGAGAGAGTGGTTGCTGGAGGCAAGCAGCGCAGAAGCAGCGTCCTGATGTCGAGGTCGGTGGTGGAGACGTGGAATTTTTGACGCTGCGAGAGAGGGTCCGACTAGGGAGATGCTTGGCTGGCAGTGCGCACGTGCTGATAACGCACCTCGAGAGTCGATGGTGGAATCAGAGGGTGGGAAGCAACAGGCGCAGTGAGGGTGTCGACGGTGTTTTGTTTGCGTGCTCGCTGGGTTGGGTGGTGACTTTTTGGCTGTGACGTCCTCTTGTGTGCAGCAACGCTGCAAGACTGTCGCGTGCCTTGCGATTTATCTGGGATCTGGGATAGCGACACACGGCGACAATTCCTTATCCTAGCTGCAGAAAAAGATGCCACCACGAGCAGCAGCTCCGGTGCTTCTTCTGGCGCAAACCACAAAGGAAGAGCAACAAGACTTTGGCAATGCTGTCCTTGTATGCACGTTTGGGGACCAAGTTTAATAAGTAGATATGTTTCACAGTACATCTAGATTTCTGATATTCACGACTTGAACTACAGTACCTAAGGTACTCTACTCGTATCTAATCTTGATCTTGATCGGTCCATCTCGTACTTCTTGGCCGTGATGCACCATCCCACCAATGACGTTGTCCAAGGGTCCAGCGTCTTCAAGGGAAAATCTCGAGTGTGCATTGCATGAACCACAAACAAGTCAAACATCCCTCGACATCTTCGACATTGAATGCTTCTCGTACCCAGATACACCTCACGAGTAGCCCGGACAGTCTCCCTTACCTCCGTGTTCCCCGCTTTCAGATCCAGACCCTTCGTTACTACAACCAAACAGCTTACCATGCCCATCAACCCCAGCCACGGCCGTGAAGCCGCCATGAACGCCGACACAGAAGTAGCAGTAGCAGCAGAGTCCCCGACCAAAAAGCAGAAGCTCACAGGTCCGCTAATTGGAACCCACAATGGTACCGCCGCATCCTCTTCTCCCGGCGAACCTCCAACTAATGCGCCAAACCAGGCCATTTCCACGCCGACGAAGCCCTAGCAGTCTTCCTCCTCCGCCTCCTCCCAACCTACGCCTCCTCGCCTCTCGTCCGCACGCGAGACCCCTCGCTCCTCTCCACCTGCCATACCGTCGTCGACGTCGGCGGCGAGTACTCCGTCGACACGAACCGCTACGACCATCACCAGCGCGACTTCTCCACCACCTTCCCCGCGCGCTCCACCAAGCTGTCCTCCGCCGGGCTCGTCTACAAGCACTTCGGCCACGCCATCATCGCCCAGCAAACCGGCCTCGACGCTGGCAGTCCGGACGTCAACGTCCTTTACGAGAAAATCTACGACGACTTCATCGAAGCCTTCGACGCAAACGATAATGGCATCTCGGCCTACGACTCGAAAGCCCTCTCCGCGGCCGGCATAATCAAACGCTTCGAGGACCGCGGCTTCAGCATCGCCTCGGTAGTAGGACGATACAACCACGAGCGCTCCACCGCCTCGTCGGAATCAGAACCGCAAGAGGAAAAGTCGAAGGAGCAGAAACAAGCCGAAGAAGACGCCCGCTTCCTCAAAGCCTCTGCCTTCACCGGCCAACAGTTCCTCGCCGAACTCACAGACAAACACCTGTCCTGGTTGCCCGCTCGCACAATCGTTCGACAATGCTACGCCGACCGCCAACAATGGGACCCCGCCGGCCGTATCATGGTCCTCCCGCACCGCAACGACGGCCTCCCCTGGTCCGACCACCTCTACACCGCCGAAAGCGAGGCCCAAGCCGCCGCAGGGGGTGAATACCCAAGCCACTTCCAGGTCCTCTACGTCCTGTTCCCCGAATCCGGCGACGCGGACTCCAAGTGGCGCATCCGCGCCGTGTCGGTGGAGAACGGTGGATTCCAAAACCGCAAAGATCTCCCGGATGCGTGGAAGGGGGTAAGAGACGAGGAGTTGGATCGCGCGAGTGGGATCTCTGGGTGTGTTTTTGTGCATATGGGCGGGTTTATTGGTGGGAATAAGACGTTTGAGGGTGCGTTGGAGATGGCGAGGAAGGCTGTTGAGGTGTAGGAAGAGATCAAAAGAAAGGAGTTTGGGTATTCCTTTGCTAATGCGAGGCATTCGGCTGGGCAGGGGTGGTCATGGTAAAAGTTTGGTTTGGTTAACTGGCAGCAGGTAGCGCTGCTTTCCTTGACGTTAGACGCAGCGAAAAGTTGTCGACTCGGAATATATCGGTAGAAACCAAAGAGAAGAGAGTACTGGCCAAGCGGACCTGAATCTATCTCGCAGCTTCCATTATCATCCTCATCCCGCAGAAAACGCCGTGAAGAGTGAAAACATATATGAGGACTGTCAGCCGCGTCAAAAGGTCTTCCAGAGCCCTCGACTCAACACCAAGCCAAACTTCTCAACAGAAATCCAAATCACCAAATACCACAATGGTAGGTAAATGAAGAGTATATATATACCTAACACTCTCCTTCAGAGAGATACCTAAAGCAAGTAAAAATACACAGAATCCACCCCTGGTTATCCGATTTCAATCCCGAGTCCGATCCATTCTGCCCTCCCCTATCAGTCCCCGCCATTGCACTGGCAAAGTCCGAGTTCAATCCACGTCCTCACTGGACAATAACGAATGTGTAATGATCCCTCCAAAGCAACAACTCCAGTCCCTCCAATCCACTCACGCCAGCGTCATCCCCACAATTCACTCAAGTCAAGCCCAGGAAAAAAAGAATAACCAGTTGCATGCGTGCATAACAAGCCCAGTCTAGATATCGCATATCGTGACAACGACAACATCAACGCCGTTCAAACTCCCGTTCGTCCCAGTGAAGTGAGATGAGGTCAATCCACGTAACAGCACCAAAGAGTCGACGCCGGGCCTGTGGATCCATATGTTCCTGTTTCATTTTTAAGTCGGGGAAGACGGCTTCCCGTAACCCGGGTCCCAGTGAGTGGGAAGCAATTTCTGTATCGGTCGCAGGAAGCGGACGTGAATGCATGCCATCGCTCTGGGGTAAATCGGTCTGTCGGTCGGGCCGTCGATAGCACAAAGGCCGTAAAGTCATCCCATGAATCCCATCCCGGTTATTCCATTCATCGCAGTAGAACTCCCAACGCAACCCACGTCCATCACCCCGTGTCCTCTGGCTACTTCTCAACAGCGACACCCGCCGCATCTCCAGTCGCCGCCGCAGCCGCCATATCCCCCTCGTCACCCTCACCCTTCTCCTCCTCATCCTCATCATCAACGCTCTGTCCCCTATGCAAGAAGCTAGTCCCCTCCTTAACCGGGCTGCCCTGACCCGTTCCCGCACCCGGCGCGCCCGGAGTCAGTTTCTCGCCCGGCGGCAGGCTGATGGAGCCATTGTGGCCCTGCGGGTGGCCCGGCGAGGAGCTGTGCGGGATGTTTTCGGGGACGGGGTGTTCGCGGCCGATGGAGGTGACGCCGATGTCTGAGGCTTTGCCGGCTTTGGAGAGGGCGTAGTCGCCGCTGTCGAAGTATTTGCGCTCCTAGAGAGAGGGAAGGGTTAGCGAGGGTGGGTCGGTTTGAGGAGAGGAGGGAGTGGGTTTTGTGCGGGCATGGAGCAAAGGGAGCATGTCGTGGTGGGGAAGATGGACAATAGGGTTGTACGGAGAATGAGGGAAGAGTTGTCGTGTGGTTGTCTCGCTTGTTGTAGTGAAAGGAGACACAGCTGAGGGTTGACGCCCAACTCCTAGTGGCGGGGTACAGTAGCAGTTCAAGGACAATCGGAAGCTCACCTTGAGTTTGTTCTGCAGCAAGTCCTTCTTGTTCGGCAGCTTGCCATATAGCCTGAAGAGACGCTGCTCCTCTGGGGTAAGGCTCTGGATCGCAACGTTTGCTGTCAGTCTGTGTGTTGCGGACACAATGACGCTGTAGCACCAGGGGTGTACGTACGCTGATGTCGACTTTGTTCTGTTGGTGGGGGTTCATCTTGGGCAGATGCAGATGTGCAATTGAGTTGGAGAGGTAGGTCGAGAGAGGCGGATTGAGGTGGTGGAGACTGCGATCTGGCTGGGTTGTGTGCGGGCAACGAGTCTGGGTCTTGGCTGTTTGAGTTGTTCGGGCGACGGGTGAAGCTGCTCTGAGTGGTCTTGAGGAGGGGTCGAAATTTTGGCGGTTTGGCTGCTGCAGCTAAGGGGTCCAAGTGTTTGCCGGCTAGCTCACGTGATGCGGTGAATTGTCGCTGTCACAAAGGATGCCAGAATTATTTCCTCTTTGTCTGAATTTCAGGGAAACTGCTGCCTGTTTCTAAAACGACTGTTTACTCGAAAAGTTTATTGATCGCCAAATATATAGGCAAGGTTCAGTATATGTCGTTAACGCCGACGCATCGGAATCTTATTCAAACTTCATGCAACCAGGGCAAATCAAAAGACTCCCTGCAATGATCACTCGTCACACTTTCTCTACGGAACCATGTCCAAATCCAAAACATTCATAGTCGAGCATCTCGATCCTGAGCTTGAAGAGTGGTCCTCTCTTGAATATGCTGCTATAGCATCCGAATCACAATCCGCGGGCGTCTCCTTTTTCCTTTCTTCGGTTCCCCCTGCCCTCAAGCTTCCCGAGAATCTTGCTGGAGTGCAAGGTTTGCAAATTGAACATCGAGGCGTGGAAGAGATATATCATGATAAGAAAGCGTCTGTGTGTTTGCTCGACCCGGCGGCGAAAGAAGAGTTGAGCCCCGAGGATGGTGACCGTTTCGACGTCTTCCTTTTTGGTGGGATTTTGGGTATGAAAGCTACTAAATCAAGACAGTACAATTTCAAATACTGATGTTTCATAGGTGATGACCCTCCTAGAGGTGTGTAACTCGCCCCGACTTCTCAATTCGCTATCGAGATTTCTAAATCCTATCTCCAGATCGCACATCCGAACTTCGCAAAAAAGGATTCGAAGGCAGGAGACTCGGACCCGTCCAAATGACGACAGACACAGCCGTCCGAGTAACAAGAATGATAGTCCAAGGCCGCAGTAAGCATCCGTACACCCCCATCCTTTGCACACACTCCCTCATACAACCAGTACCGCTGGACAAAATCCCCTTCGTGGACAACCCGGAGTTCAAGGTCGACGACCATGAGAGCACCGAGATGCCTTTCCGCTATGTGACCGATGGAAAGGGAAATCCAGTCATGCCAGCTGGGATGTTGGATCTGATCAAGAAGGATTCGGAGAGGGGATTTGGGGACCTATTGTAGCGCAATCTGAATATTATTGAAGATGAAAATGCCAGATGCACCTCATCTTCCCAACCTCAAGCAAGCTTTTTCACATTGTCGAGTCCCGCAGACAGGAGTTCTCTGAAAATTCAAGATGAATATGGGCCGTTTTGCATTTGGACGGATGCAAAGTGTGGAATTCTGCACGTCTAGGGTCTGTGATAGCAGCACTGTTTTCATCCACGGCTACGTTATCTGTCTCGTTCACCAAAATAAAACCGTATAGACTTGCATGCTGCTGGAAATTTGGCATATCATGAGTTGTAGAGTGTATAAGCTACGTATAGCACCACTAAAGAGTTGACATCTCTCTCATCACTGCCATAGTACATTGCCGCCACAAAAGAATTACAACAACCATATCAAATGACACCTTCCATTACTTTCCCCCCTCAATCGCCCATTCCAGCTTGCAGAGCCGCCAATATCTTCTTCCTCTGCGCTACAGAAGTCTTCTTCTCATCCTCATCCGCATTCTTGAGTTCCTCCATGGTCTGTCCAGCCAGCCTCTCCAACTCCTTCTTCAACACTTCACTCAACCTGCTCTGTGCTCCACTACCGCTTGTCTCACTCCAGCTGACTCCCTCAGCCAATTCCTCGAGTTGTCGGCAGACGTCCTCCCGCTCTTGCCACAACTGCTCGAATCGTGCGGAATACATGTCGACGTCGTTCGAGAACTCCTGCATGATATCACCGAGTTCTACGTCGCGTGCACCGCCTCCCCGCTGAGTGACCTTCAGCAATTCTGCTGCGAGTGGCAATGTCACAGAGGGCAAGTCGTTAAAGGTGGCTTCTTCTGGCGTAAACGCGGGAGCGGTAGCAGTATCCAGCTCGGTGAGAAGGCTGGCGTGGACTTCGTCAAGAGTCGCCGACGCGGACTTGAGAAAACGTTCGGCGTATTGGGCGGTTGTTTCTGTAAAAGTCAGCCCAGCATAAACACTACAAATACTCCACTGTGTGGATAATTCCGTACCTCGAAAAGCAACAGAGTGAGCATGTTCTGGCCTCTGCATTTTGCGGCTAAACCTCGTCTCAACAGCAGGTGTGAGACTCGCATACTTCTTCCTGAATATTCCCGCCACAGAGACTTTTCTCGTCTTACTAGGCCTAGAGGTGGGCGTGCGATTCCCTTTCTGTGCTGACTTCTCATGGTTTTGCTCAAGCCCGGATTTTGGCGAGGAGAGTTTGTGGTGTGAGGTCTTTACAGGGACCACCTCTGGTCTACGCGCTGTTCGGTTCGGCAACTCCTGACGTCCTCGCCTGGTTTGGTATGCCCCTGGTTTGGTGGAGCCGCTCGCCTCTTCGTCATCAGATCCTTGGGGCCAGGCTGTCTGGGGCGGTGGTTTCCGTGGTATGGGTCGAGGAGATGTAAGTCTACGGATTTCGGCCTCCTGAGTCTCGAGCTCCTCAGAAGCATACGTGTGCAATGGATCATTAGGCCCATGATCGGTAGCGTCGGTACGCCCTCGGTTTTCCGCCAGCGAAGCATTTGCTTTTCTGGCCGCTCCTTCTACGGTGGCTTCCGTCACTGCTGGCTGTTGTGCTGCGATTTTGGCGGCGGCTGGCCCCTGGGAATCAACATCCATAGGTGATGAGCTTAGACGTGGCTGAGTGGAGGGGCCTGTGCTATTGACCACAACTGGTCCATGAACTTTGGGTTGCTGTTTGCTTTGCCCTTCATGTTCCGAGTTTCGTGGCGGCGCCTTTGGCAATGGCGGGACTCGTTTGAGGGTGGATGTCGTGTCTGATTTGGAAGAGAGATACGCTGTTTTTACGGGTGCAGACTGCTTCGGTAAGGGCTGTGTCTGCGCTATCGGTCGTGGGGCAACATTCACGGGCTGTCGTTGTGGAGGCGCCTTCTTCTGTGGAGCTGCTTTCGCGGGTTCTTTCTGTGAAGATGCCGTCTTCTGCGACGCTGCTTTCGGAGGTTTCGTCTTCTGTGGTGCCGGATCTCCGAATGCTGGTTTCTTGAGCGGAGGTTTCTGACCTGAGCTCGCAGCCGGACGCGCTTTCATAGAACTGGCAAGGCTGCCTCGCGGCTTGGGCTCTGGGGGAGGTTTGGCACGTCTTGGAGCCATTGCGGGTTGGATTGGACTGATGCGAACATGAGATGAGACGCGGAACCAAGAAATTCGGGTGTGTGCCGGAGGACAGGAAGGAAGAGGGCGACGATACGAAAGAGGAAGTCACGCTTGCAACGCGCGGGCACGTGATATCAAGCAACTCGACGAGTTGGATATGGACCGCGGGTGGTATATACGTACCCCAAAACCAAGAAGCAGAAACATGTTTCCCTCATCGTGACGCTTTTGCTACATATATTTTGTACAAGACCGCCTCAAGCAGTTGGTCTACTTCTCCTCAACGGGTGCCTCTGCAGCCACCACGACGTCCTTCTCCTCCAGCAGCTTCGCCAATGTACCGTCCTGATGCATCGACACCAAGATATCGCAACCTCCAACAAATTCCTTGTCGACATATAGCTGCGGGATGGTCGGCCACTCGGAGTACTCCTTGATGCCTGTGGATTCACTTCGTCAGTCCAAAGTCTCCCACTAAAAATGGAAACACCAGGAAGCTTCATATCAAACACAACATACCCTGCCTCAGCTCCTCATCCTCCAACACATTAAATGCCGTAAACTTGTTCGGATCCACCCCCTGCAACCCCAGCACCTGTATGCTCGCGCGCGAGAACCCGCACTGCGGCGTCTCGGGTGTCCCCTTCATGAACAGCACCACCGGCGCAGAGCCCACCGCCTTGTCGATCGCCGACCGCGTTTCCTGCGACAGGAGACGTATTTGGAAAGGGGAGAGGCGTGCGATTCGGGGAGTTGTTTGCGGGAGGCTGGATGCGCTGGGACGGAGGGGCGTTTGTCGCGCTGCGCGGGGGAGCGCCTGGGTTGGGTTAGTATGCGATTGGTAGTTTGTGGGAGGAGATCGTACGGATGATATGGTTCTCGAGAACATTTTAGGGATGTGTGTAGGTTTGGGTTTGGTTGTTGGAGCACCTCCGAGCCTGAGAAAGTTCGCCGCAATTATCATCAATGACATCGCGCCAAGGCTTAGAAATAGTCGGACGATTATCTGATCAACAACGCTTCCCGTGGAACAAACAAGGGCTCAGCAAGACTACCTTCGTATATCCGACCTCGACCTTCTCGCAAAAGGCGTCGAAAATGTACACCTCCCCCCAAAGACCCACCTAACCACTCCACCATCCTTCATGGCATCCAACCCCCCTCCATCCACCACCTCCTCCGAGTCCGCACCTCTCCTCCTCTCCCACTCCCACAACGACAAAAAACACCACCTCCTCCTCTCCGCCTCCGGCTCCGTCGCCACCATAAAACTCCCCTCCATAATCTCGGCCCTCTCCCTTCACCCCGCCCTCTCAATCCGCCTCATCCTCACCCCCTCCGCCTCCCACTTCCTGCGCGGCCAAAGCGCTGAACAACCCTGCCTGACCAGCCTCGCGCGGCTCCCAAACGTCGACGGCGTATATTTGGACGAAGACGAGTGGGCGGAGCCCTGGGTAAGGGGAGGGAAGATCCTGCATATCGAGTTGAGGCGCTGGGCGCATTTACTGGTTGTGGCGCCGTTGAGTGCGAATAGTCTTGCCAAAGTCGTGGGCGGGTTTGCGGATGGGCTGCTGCTTTCTGTAATCAGGGCGTGGGATGCGAGTGGGGTTTTGGATTTGCCTTATTATTTTGATCCTAATACCTCGGAGGAGGAGGACGGGAAGGATCTCGTAGGCAAAGGGGCGGATGAGGTTACGCCGAGGGTTAAGAGGATATTGGTTGCGCCATCGATGAATACGGCCATGTGGAAGCATCCCGTCACGAAGAAGCAGATTGCGGTTTTGGAGGGCGAGTGGGGTGTCGCTGAAGGTGGGTGGTTTGAGGTTCTGCGGCCCATGGAAAAGGAGCTGGCTTGTGGAGACACTGGAGATGGAGCGATGAAAGATTGGAAAGATATTGTGGGATTTATAGAAGATAGATTAGGCCTTAACAGAGTACATGATCGTTGAGGTTTTGTCTTTGATCCGTCGGCTTGCGATCTGAATTTGAACATCTTTGACATGGAGCTTCAATCTCAATCACCTGCGGGACACTCCCAACCTGGGCCCCAATGACAACAAACATGGGTTTGAGAGGCCATCTCCTGTGCACAAAAGCAGCTGATAAGTCGAAGTCTACATTGGCTACATAATCCTCATGGTCTTTGAAGACTACCTACGTCGCACCGACATGGTCTATCTCATTCATCATCCTATTTCGCCATCATAAGACCGTGAACGACACGACCTAGCCACAGCCACGCCATCCACCCATGAGAAAGCTAGCCCTGCGCCAGCTATGCATACAACAACGACCACAACCCTACTCCACAGGCGTCTCACAACCTCAATTAGAAGTATCCATTGGGTCTCCCTTGGCCGCGGCTCTTGCGGCATCTTTCTTCTCCTTCTTCCACGTCTCGATTCTCTCCTTCATTTCCGTCGCTGGAAGAACATCCTCGATTTTCAACGGGGACCTATTGAACGGATCCGTGGGATCACTCAGCAGATGGCTTCGGATTGTGCTCCGATCGATGATCGTCTTGCTAGTCGGCAGAATAACCGGATCTTCCATGAGTGTGTACACAAGCGGATCGAGAAAGTCGTCTGGGACCTCGCCAAGGTCCTCTTCTACCTGCTCATCTTCTTGTTTGGCTTTCTCGATCGCCTCAACAACCTTCTCGAACTTGGCAAGTTCTTCGGGAGACTTGAGCGTGAAGCGGTTCATGATCTTGATCGCTGCTTTGAAATTCGATGGTTTGTATGACCGGCCATCACGGGCCACTGCATATTGGAAGTTTGACTTGCCGCCTAGATTGATGTAGACCGATAGCAGATCGGCCAGTAGCTCCGATGGCCGGAAATTGTATTCTTGAGGGTTTTCTACTTTGAGGTTAGTCTGCTTCGGACCTGTGAGCGCATCAAGATTGTAGTCCAGCATGTCGGCAAGGCGCTGGACGATCTCGGGCATTGTGAAGGAATCAGCCAAGGCCTCCGTGAACAGCCCAAGCATGGAAACAGTCTCGTTCACCAGAGACATGTACGATTTGGCTTTGCTCTGAGCAGCCTCGATTGCTTCTTTCTTTGCTTGCTGTGATGATTCATCAAGATCATGACTCTCGTTCCTGAGTTCTTTCGAGATTTTGGTGATTTCTGCGAAGGCAGTAAATGACTCGTCCAGAACGAAAGTAACGTCGTTAAGCAAGAGATTCACGAAATGCACGAAAAAGTCGATGTTTATCCTGCTACTCGTTAGCTATGTTGCATGCTCACACTTGCGAAGGCTCATACCTTGACTCAGCCGCGAGATTTTCTCGATAGACTGTATTCGTCCAGATGCACCGGATGACCTGGAAAATCTCATATCGAATGTTGAACTTGTCATAAAATTGAGTATGAGTGCCGGTGCTCTCGCATTCAATGAACTGCTTCATCAAGGAGTGCAGCAGGTGCTTATAGCAGAAGTCAGAGCCATTGAGGAGGTCACCCAGTACACCCTTCTCGCGACCGCGAACTGGCCAAGTGCCGTGGAAAAGGATCGTAACAAGGCTGGATTTGACCCCGGGGTTTTTGATGTACTCGGAGCTTCTGAGGAAAGCGACGCAGACCTGGACAAGCTCCTCGGATTGTGTGGAAAGAATGATTTGGGGCATTTGCCGAGTGACGAATTTGAAGTTGTCGGTCACATCTTCAAGGAAGTACTCAGGGAGGCATCTGAAAGCCATTGGTTGTTCAGTAGGGAGGGGTAGTTGCAAAGGTTCTTTGGGATATTTTGATCCTGGAGTAGCAAGCTTCAGCATCCACACGATCACGTACCGCATGAACTGCATCGACCGCCGCTGAGCCAGTTCGTCCAGTAGTACGCCTTGCGTAGCACGGATAACGCATTTCCCACGCTCCAGCTGATCCTCGAATTTCTTCAAATGGGACTCGAAAAGGGCGAGTTGAGCGGGAACGTGCTGAAACTTCTCCCGCTCCTGCCTAAACTTCTCGATGTGCTGTTCGAGATGCTTAACCTCTCGCTGCAGAGAGCCAAGCTTCGTATTCGCCGCTTCAGTACCATAGTGATGGGCCGCAACGGTGAGGAAGAACAGTTCGGATATGAAGTTTGACTCTCCTCCGACTTTTTCCGAGTAGAAGTCATCAGAAGTTTTCTGGTCTGCGTTCATCTTCGTCTCGTCTTTGATAATCACTCGTGGCGATCTCCGAAGATAGTCCGCGTCAATCCGGTCGAGCTTGGAGAACGTCGTGTCTATGAAAGGTTCACACAACCGGTCGAGTACGCCGGTTATGTTGACCATAAACCCATCGGAGGATACAGCTTTGGGATCAACCTGCATGGCTCGTCGCTTGTGGTTGGCATTGACTGCAAGCGCAAAGTAGTCCAACATCTTTTCCCTTGGTTCCTTGCTCGACTTGATGATGCAGTTAGTAATGTCCAGGAGCTCATCCTGGTGCGTTTGCAGAGACATTCGGAGCGCACTCTGCGACTGTCGGATGTAGCCCTCGTCTCGCGCTTGCGCGCCACGGAAATATTGTACTGCAACCTCTCCTTGCAAGGGGGACAGAGCGAAGAACGGGCCTAGAAAAGTGTCGGATTCGATCCTCTCCGCAGTAACCCCCTGCGCAAGGAATTTCGTGGACTGAGTCAAAGCCATGGCCAGCGGAGTGTATCGCACGAAATTCCTCAGAGCTAGGACATACGGCTTGTAGTTGTCGTTCATCGACAGCTCTGACAAATTGGCACTCAGCTGCTCCATCGCCTGAACGAGCGCTTCAAGCGCGCTGTCATCATCCTCCTGCGTGCGGGCGACCGCCTCTGACAGGAAATCGTGGCAGAGACCACGGTCATCTTCAGGATCGCACAGTAAATGCGCAGTCAGTGGGCTATCTCCCATTGCTGAGTCTTGACCGAACATTTCCGGCATGGTAGCTGCGAAGATACAGTAGCTGAAGCATATCCGTCGGGCTTCCTTCGCAATGTCATTCTTCTGGGGATCATTCCCACCACTTCGAACTGTTCGCGCCATTCTCGTCACTCGCTTCCAGCATCCGAGGAGATAGTCAAGCGGGTTTCCGGTGGGAAGATTCGAAGCAGCTTCTACGATGGCCGGTTCAACATTGATCATATTGAACTGCACCGGTGCGCCTACTTCAACATCTGCGCGGACACCAGGGACGTAGTATATCCGGTTTCCGTGAGCATCTTTGGTATTATCAGGATTCAGGCTTATTCTGAAGACATTGCTCAAAGTCCGGTCTTGCCACACTTCTATCGACTCTGGCTGTCCGGCGCGGGAGCGAGGGCGGGGCGGCGGAGCTTCCGCTTTCTTGGAGATTGTTATCGTTGGTGTACGTTTTGTCTGTGGCGATTCTGCTGGCTTTGGGCTACCCATTTGGGCGAATGGATTCGAGGCTGGCAACGACGCCGGACTTGAGGTTGATGGGGGTTTGGTATTAGGTTCGGGCCTTGGGTTTTGGTTCGAAGGGGAGGAGGAGGAAGATGACGCGTCTGCAGCTGGAGCAGATACATCTTTTGTACTTGAGGCTGCTGACTGGTTACCACCGAGCTTCGCAAGTCGTTTGTTGCGGATCTGAGTATTACTGTCAGTCAAGGCTGGAGTAGTGCGGGATCGAGCTGTTGCTTACCTTTTCCGCATCAGACAGTGAGTCCGCCATGTTGGAAAATGTGCTGTTCAAGCTGCTCGCAAAGAGATGCGGAAAGTTTGGGTAGTGGGAAGTGTATGGAGCTCCGGGGTGGTTGAGGTGAGGCAGATGTGGTGGCTGTGAATTGGTACGCAGGGTTGCGGCGGGTTGGTCGCCGTCATCGCGTGCGGGTTCATAGTGGCATTTCCACTCGACCACGTGACCAAACGGCTGACTTCTGTTTGTGGGCCGGTGAATAGATACGATTCGCTTTGACCATCATCGTCTTGACAAAAACTATCTCAAAAGAATGCTTGACGTTCACGTTCGAGGTACCTAGGAATACGACTTTGCTAGGACTGCGTAAGCAAGTCGCCATTCTCTTAGTAGGTACCTAAGGTAGGGTAGGGAGCTTGACATTTACACAACTAACGAATATGCATGACTTTGGGTGCCCATATACGGAGGATACTAAACCTTGTAGTACCCAAGCTGTTTGGATCAGCAGCATATTAGCTGAACATCTTTCATTTTCCCCTTGAGACAAGTCAAAAAAGTATCACCGGTGTTAGATATCCACAACACGATCTCACATCAACGACAACAGCAAATGAAGCATACACATACGCAGAGGGCACGTATACTCACCAAAACTCCTCCACTCTAGGAGTAGACAAGTCGAGACAATGGAAATCACCATTGAGCCAGTACCTAACCAATAGTAAAACCATACCTCATCACCCCATCCCATCTCTCCAATTCAAATAATGTCGACAGAAAGCAGATCATTCATTTCCCCAGCGCCCGTGCAGCAGCGACATCCCTGTTCGAAGGCAAATTAAAGAGAGGCATTGCCAAATTCGAACACCTCAGGAGTCAGGCTGTGCCAAGATCATCGGGGGAACGTATAGACCAGCCAAAACGCTATTCCATCAGATCTCCACGACATAGCTAGTTGCAACAACTTAGCCACCTAATCTTCACCGCACACAATTCATTCACGATCAAATCATAGACGTGGGGGTCCAGACAAAGAAGAAAAAGCACACTTCAATTGGGGACGCCTATGGGAGGGAAGAAAAAAGACTATTACACCATGATGTCGGGGATTGCGCAGGTATGAAACAGAAAAAAACAGCAACAAGATGCCAGTTCACAAAACGGGGGGCAGGGGGAAACCTAGGTAGGTAAGGGAATGGGGGGTTGGGGGTTTGGGTAATCGAGTTTGGGGGGGGTTGCAAAACAACAAGTACAATTCACTCATTGACGGATTCGGGGGGTATGGGAGAGATAAGAGGATTGTGTAGTCTGTATGAGTACGGGGGAGCCGGTAAGAGAGAGAAGATATGACCAAGTTCCTTGCTTCCCTTTCCCACTTCCAGCACAAGAGCGGGAAGATCAAAAAAGAAATAGAAGAGAGACGGAATTACAACCCCCATTTCATGTGCTTGATGTTGTCGAGACCACCATGAACAAGAGCCCCCAACGAAACAAAGCCAGACCGATGAATGTGTATATGTGTTTACCGGCCTGGGAATATCGTTTCCCTCTTCGCCCCCGTGGGTAGGAAAATGAGAAAGTTCGCCTCGCCCCCGTGTGTATGAAGATGCCCTTGTGCTGGGATTTGACGGTGGAAAAAAATGAACACGCTAGAAGCTCGGGATCGTGGTGGAAGACATGGTCATATCGATTGAGGTTTTGTCGGGAAGTCTATGGTCGATCCAGGTGCCCATTTTAGGAAGACTTGTATGTTTTTGCCGTGCCATTGCAGAGGATGTCGATTTGAGCCTAAGAGCCGTGTCGTCTCCCGTTTTCCTGTCGTGCCACGGTCGACCCGAGTCGTTAGAGCAGAGATCTACAAGAGAATGCACTTCTCGGACAACTTCTTGCCGCCCCGCTTGACGGGCTTCTTGTTCATCAATGCGGCGCGAGTCGCGTGCTCGAAGACCTCCCGGACGCCCTCGCCAGTCTTGGCAGAGCACTCGATGTACTTCTGGGCGCCGATGCGCTTCTTGACTTCCTCGCCCTGTGTAAAGTCCTGTCAGCATTGCTGCATCGCCTGGTGATATATTGCGATTTCACTAACCTGCTCCATCGTCACGGGCTTCTGCGATGTCTTGTGTAGCTCTTCAATCGTCTTGGGGTCGAAGCGGAGATCCTTCTTGCAACCAACGAGGATGATGGGGAGACCGGAGCAGAAGTGGAGGACCTCGGAAATCCACTAGACTGTCGTGTCAGCAGCTGAACTACGGGAAATTTGACGAGGAAACACTCGACTGACCTTTTCTTGTACGTTATCGAGCGAGTCTGGGGAGTCGATAGCGAAGCAGATGAGGATAACGTGCGAGTCAGGGTATGATAGCGGCCTCAGACGGTCGTAGTCTTCCTGTCCAGCCGTATCCCATAGCGCCAACTCGACATGCTTGCCATCGACCTCGACGTCGGCGACATAGTTCTCAAAGACGGTGGGGACGTAGACCTGGATACGCAATTTGTCAGTACTGGCTCTTTCGAGGTTATCGCAGCGGGCTGGGTCGAGCGGCTGCGACAGACGCAGGCAGGGGGACACGACGACGCGCGGCTGAAGGGAGGAGAGGGTTGGCTTCTCACCTCAGGAAATGTGCCTTTGGAGAAGACGCTGCGGAGGGAAGAGGTCAGCGGTGCGGTTCAGTGTCGAAAGGAGGTGTCTGGGCTGGCGGCCGCTTGGGGTAAACACTCACATGAGTAGACAGGTCTTTCCGCAGGCGCCGTCACCGACAATCACGAGCTTGCGACGAAGTTCCGCCATGGTGAGTGGGAGCAGTCAGTGGTGTTGGAGGAGGAGTGGAGCGATGGGGGATGGAGGTGGAGGTGGAGATGGAGGTGGAGGAGCTGGTGGTGATGTTGTGACGATGTGATGGAAGAGACGGTTCGTCGTAGAGGAGAAAGCTAGGCAAACTGGAGGCTGAGGCTGAGCAGGCGTGTGATTGGTCCCGGCGGTGGCGGTGCACGACGAGATGGAGGCGCGGGAGAGATCAAGGTTGACACTTGACAGTTGACAACGGACTCAGAGCGCAGGCGGGGCGGGTTGCTTTGCGGTTGTTGTTGCTGTTGTTGTTGTTGTTGTTGTTGTTGTTGATGTATGTGATGCTGGCGGGCGCAGGTGATGGGGATGGTTTGCAGCAGCTTGAGTGACCGAGTAGGTACCTCTTAGCAACCTTCACTAATAATGCCCGTCGATCGAGAGGCACTGCACACTGCACCCAACCACGCCCGGCCTCTGGTCTTTATCATGGCTGTAATGGCACTGGGGCGGATAACTGCCACCACTATTCTTTGATCCTACATTACGGACACCCGCACCCGCTGCTTCAACTGCCACAGACTCTGCTGGTGGTTAAGGTTGTCTCGTTGCAAGACCGCCAGCGTCTTTTCCACAACGCGCTCTAACGCTGTCTCGATGATCCAAAGGACCTCCAGCTGCCCTGCGTAGGTAGAACCTCCCATCTGCTCCCCCGTCACCACCTTTCAATGATTCAAGGGGTGAACACTGCACTGAACAATGCCCTTTCGCGGCAGACCCGTCATTGTGGCTTAACTGCGCCTTAAAACCACGCAAGCACCAGCGCCGAGCCATGCTGAAACGGTTGAAGACATCTGAAACACATTTTCTGATGGAAGGAATGTGGCCCCAGTGACCACCTCCCGTCACCTCAATTCCAGTGATAACAGCCGCCAGAAAGAGAGACGGGGAGACTCAGCAGCACGCGGCCAGATTACTACCTACTCCCGTCGCACAGCGTCACTCCCGTCGGCCGCCCTGCACAGTGCGCGGGGAGACAGGCTGGACTCTGAACGAGCTTCCCATCCCGTTCCAAGGAAAAGGAGGACATGGGATGACCCCGGCAGGGCCTTGCTTGCAAGGTGCGCAGTAACCAGTTGGCCCGTTAAATGGGGGGCGAGCTTCCCGTTCGTCTGCAGCTATGTATTCCGTAGGGCCGAATTAATTGGCAGATCGACCATCATTAGTTTCCCTACCTAAAGCAATGTGGCAATTGTTGGTAAGACGGGCGGTCGGTTTCATATCGCTGGAAGTGGTTTTATTGAGATTTCTATGTATTTCCTAGGAGCTCGTGAAATTAGGTACTCGGGCGACTGTTTGGATAGTGGACATCACATATTGTCGGTAACTATTCAACCACAAGTCACGTGTATTACAATACATGGTGATCCTGGTGAGAGCACCCAGCACTTGCCACGTCACTCTCCTAGTCCTTGGTAGATATACTTCGATAGTCCCTCCTTTGGAGAAGAATCAAGACAACCAACACGAATCCAAAGACATACAGAGGCTCCATTGTCCACCATCGACAGCGGCGAGCTTTGTGTCAAGTGATTCGCGTGTGTCTAGCTATATAAACTTCTATGCATAGAAAGGTTTCCCGACACATATGTCCAAATATACATCTTCAACTCTTGTAAATCAGTATGGCAATGTTCGACTGAAGAAAACGATTACGTTTACACATTTCTTGGGTTAGGTAGGTAAATAGGTACCTGACCTGCTTACCACTAAAGATTAATCTTACAGTAACCAAGAAAGCTAGTCTACATAAATATCCAGGACCCATTCAATAGCAGGACTAGGTAACGCAAGAAAGAAAAACCCAACACCAGCGTTCTATAGAATAGGAATAGGGGTATCTCTCTCCTGTATCGTCTCAATCATCCTGACCCTATGCATGCCAAATGCCAATGCCCGAATAATGATAAAGGCGCCTTCCCGCCTGATGACCAAAGAACAAAAATACCCAGAGCCAATAATTGTAACGCCTGTTGCAGAACTCCAGACATGAGATGAAATTTTGCGTAAGCGAAGAAGCTCCTAAATCATCGCAAGAACAACCGCCAAACCCAAAACGAGCAATTCTTTCTTTCCACCTCGGAGTCTCTTCGCAGCGCTTTCAAACGCCGTCGCGGACGCCGAAGCAGCAGCGGTAGTCGATGTGGAGCTGGCGTCCCCATTCGTAGGCGCAGCACCCGTGTTCGACGGCACGACAACAGACATCGACTGTGACTGACCGGGAGTAGAGCTGCTGGGAGCGATAGAACCCGACGAGGTGGGCGCTGAAGACGCTGACGAGGACGGGGCCTGTGATGAGGATGGAGCAGCGGAAGATGAAGACGATGAGCCTGAAGGGTTGATTAGCGAGCTGGATGAGGGCACTGCTGCTTTGGTTGGTGATGCCGAAGACGAGGGCGAGGATGAGGAGGAGGATGAGGAGGAGGATGAGGAGGAGGAGGGGGCCTGGGGCGTGCTGCTGGTGCTGCTGGAGGAGGAGGCTGGGTTGGTTGAAGATGACGCTGGGGAAGATGTCAGAGACGAGGTCTTCGAGGGCGCCAGCGTTGTTGAAGAGGATCTGACTGAAAAGGAAACGCTGGAACTGGAACTGAGACTGGAACTGGAGGATGGACGAGGATAGTCGTTAGCGCCTGGAACGCAGGTTGAAGAAGAGGAAGAGGAAGTTGACGAAGACGGCTTGACTGAAGAGGAAGAAGAAGTGGAGCTGGTGGTGGGGTGAGAGCAGTTGGGGAAGCCAGGGACACAAGCTGTCGAGGAACTGCTGCTCATCGTAGAAGACGAGGGCTTGGCAGACGACGAACAGTTCGTGGTGGAGTGCGGGCAGTTGTGAGAGCCTGGCGCGCAAGCCGAAGAGCTGCTCTTGGACGATGTTATGGAAGAGGAGGAGGGATGGGTAGAAGCCTTGCAGGAAGTGCTTGAACTCTTCATCGTCGAGCCCGCTTGAGTGGTAGAGCTCGACTTTGCAGTGGTAGAACTCGACTTGGTCGTGGACGACGAGCTTGGCTCAGCAGAAGTGCTTGAGCTTTTGCTTGTTGAGCTAGACTTTGAAGACACCAAGGATGATGAGGAAGACTTTGTGGAGGATAGGGTTGTGCAGGAAGTGGAGGTAGATCTCTTGGTTGTGGAGCCGGCTTGTGTGGTGCTGGAAGAGAGGGGTTTGGTGCTTGATGAAGTAGGCTTCATGGTGGTGGAGGATGAAGTCGGTTTGGTGCTAGTAGAAGCCGGCTTGGTGCTTGTGGAGGAGGGTGTAGTGCTTGTGGAGGAAGGTTTGGTGCTGGTAGAGGAGGGCTTGGTACTTGTAGAAGAGGGTTTGGTGCTTGTGGAAGAGGGTTTGATGCTTGTAGAGGAAGGTTTAGTGCTCGTAGATGAAGACTTCGTAGAACTTGAGCTCGAAGAGGGCTTGGAGCTCGTTGAAGACTTCAAAGAAGTAGACGACGTCTTCGAGCTTGTCGAAGATGTCTTCAGAGGGGTTGAAGAGGAAGAGGACTTTGTAGTGGAAGTAGTCAAAGGCTTCGTAGATGAGGAAGAAGACTTTGAAGTCGAAGAAGTAGACGGCTTGGAAGATATAGAAGAAGATTGGAAGTCGAGGAAAATTTGGAAGTAGAAGATGACTTGGAAGTGGTGAGAGGCTTTGTGGACGTAGAAGAAGTCTTGGACGTTGTGACAGGCTTGCTGGAAGTGGAAGAAGTCTTGGAAGTCGTAACAGGCTTCGTAGAAGACTTGGTGGAAGTGGTGCACTCCGAAGACCAGCCTCCGCTCCAAGAGCCTCTCCCCAGGCGCCACCTTGGGAGACGCTATGGATAGCAGCAGGCTTCGAAGCAGAGCTGGGCGAAGCGCCCCAGACCTGACTGTTCCAGTTGAAAAATAAAGCTGCCATACCTTGAGTTATAGCTGCATCGCTTGCAGAAGAAGTTGAAGAGACACCACCGTCGGTGCTGTCCGGTTGAGAAGTTTCCGAGCTCTTGACGCCGAAGCCGACCCTTGCCTCCGAGGCGTCGAAAATGGTGTAGACGTTCTTCAAGAAGACGTCTCCGACAAGCCACTGTGTAGACGAGAAGGTTTGCCTGCCGATGATGTTGCTGTAGCACATGCCCGCGGCGCTTGACTCGGCGCCGACAAAATCCTTGGGTGAAATGTTGTACATGATTCCGTTGAAGGCCAACTGGACGGTACTGTCCGTATCGCAGGGGACGACGAAGGTTTCATCATCCTGCAGGCTGTCAGGGATAGCGGAGTGGAGTGCCGCGGCGTCGTCGGGAGGCATGAGGACAAAAGAAGTACCACTGTCAATGATGGCGGAACGTCCAGTCAAGCCAACAGCCCTGCCGTTAACACCGGCATCATCGACGCTGATCTCCCAGAAGCCCATAGCATTGTCAATGGCGCTGGTGTAGGAAATATCGCCGTCGAATTTGCTGTCGTCGATGGAGCCGAAAGAGATTTCTCCGTCATTGACATCTCCGTCAGCGGCGCGCCACAAGGAGATGCCCATAACTTTCGAATCGATAAGACCTTGGTCGACGAGGATATCCAAAACAGGAGCCTTTCCAATGGTGCCTTCACCGCCACGGCCGAGACCAAATATACCGTCCATAGGATAGGAGATGAACTCCTGGGAGACGTTGACGCCGAGACCGAAAGTTAGAGGAACGCTGAAACCGGCAAAATGGACGTCGTCAGTCACAATGCTTCCAGAAACGCTCCCAGAGCCATAGGTCAGGGAGAATGTCTTCTGAGATACCTAGTACGTTTGTGGTCAGATTTACTAGTCAATTTCGATGGGGGAAAAGCTTACCTCTAAAGAATCGGACTTGTCTGGGCCCAGAGTTGTGTGAGCCTCGCAAGACTCGGAGGAGCATTCAGATCCCATGACCCAAGTATCAGAAGCTCCAGAGTCGAGCAGCATGTGGTAAGTCTTGCTGCTGGACCCAAAAGTGAAGCTGGTGAAATAGGAGAAATCGGTCCCATCCTGATCAACCCCGGCAGACCCTTCCCGACCTGGCTCGCTCGCACTGATGACATTGTAGTTGTTGTCGCGCTTGACTGGGAATCGTCGAAGGGCGAGGCGAAAGGCACGTCTGTCTCGTGCGGTGACAGGGTCGAGGGAGCGAGCGTGTGGGTGGGTGGTAGATTCGGTATCGATCTTGGGGTTCGTATAGGCATAGAATCCGAGAGCACTGTCTGCTAGACAAACTAGAGACGCGGTCCAAACAAGAAGCTGCATGTTGAGATTGAACGAATGACTGAAGCGCCAGTTGCGTCTTCTCTGCAATAACGAGTGTGTTGAACGAGCGTGAGACTCTTGAAATGCCTGTTCTCGCAGCAATCGAGTGGTAGACGGTTCGACAGATGGAAAGTTTGGGATATTTCAAGACTCGGACGAGAGATTTCCAGACAATTGGGCGCACTCGAGGATGAAAGAGGAGGTTTAATTGATGATTTGGCCGCAAACAGCAAACAAAGGGTGCGTCTGATTGTTATGTACAAGTCATCATTTACAGCGAACAGGCGAGACAGAGAAGACAAATGCGAACAACAAAGGGAAGTGGAAACAATTGAAGTGGACTAGAAAGCCAGCCTCCAAATTATCCATAGCAGCTTTTCAGCCTCTTACAGCTGCTTGCCTCCTGGCCAAGAGGTTTAGCTGCATGCGGATTAGGAGGTTAGCGCCATCGACTGTCTTTCAGCCTCTCGACATGTTGACAACAGTTGCATGTCGCAGCAACTCGCCTTGTCGTCGTCGGCTTGGGAAGTTGAGCCACGAGAGAGACAAAGCGGTGCAACCTGCAGGACTCGGACTCGCGAAGCCCCCCAATTTGGAGGTTTGATGGCACCCGCTGCCACGATCAAGCCCCCCACTTGCCGGGTGACAAGCCCCCCAGCCTCCAAGGTGGCATTCAGCATTCCAAGGAGCGGGACCTGACGTGGTCATTGCTTGGTTTGACCCTGGGAGATCTGGCTTGGCGCAGACAACTCGAAGCGATTCGTGAGCCAAATCTTTTGGCCAATGGGACTGCAGAGAATGCTGGACTTCGCCAATTCCTTCTGTCGTTGCGCATTCGTCTATAAGTCTGAATAAGCCTGTAAGCGCTGATTCTGATGGGAGAAGACGCACACTGTACCCATGCTACACGCACCCCACTGCAGTGACGCAGCCCGAGTGCAGTTTGCATTTCCAATCGTCTCTGCAGTGAGTCTGCACTCGTGGCCAACATGCGGCGCGCCGGCTTGGGGGGAATACCGAAGACGGTCAACGGCATTCGGACAAACCAGGACGGCCGACGAACAGAAGTCCGATGTTGAGCCAGTAAGTGTCAGCAAAACCTCCTAAAACGATAACGAATTGCTCCTAAACTTCTACGTAGTATTTGTGGGACACTATACCCAACCTCTCTCTGTCGCGTGCGGCGTCTTTCTTCAAACCCTCTCTTTTCTCCTTTTCATCGCTTTTTCTCGAGTCTCACCCCGCCCTTTAGCCAGCGCACTGCGCAAACCACTTTCCCCGCATTGAACTTGGACGCTGGGCAGTGGAGCAGGAGGGTTTCGCTTTGAGTGGCAGATTCACCCAGCGATGGCTTGGAGCAGCATGTTTCATTGGCGGGCCGCCCTCGTGCATCACAGATCTGCGGGAAGAAGCGTTGAGAGCCGGGTCGGTCCAAGCTTTGTAGAGAGTCGCCGTGCTTCAGGACGCTATTCCGTACCGCTGCTTATCTGGGCATCAGCTGAGGAGTGAGCACTGGGCAGCGGCCACCGCCTGCCTGGCACCTGCTGTGCTTGCTCCGACTCTCAAACAGCAATATAATCTCTTGACCCACCCCTACGTCGCCTCAATTCCCTCACTCAAGTCTCCCTATCGCCGCATCTCCTGATTGTCCTCCATTCCAGTCCTGTGGTCCTTCACTCTCCCGCCCGTGACGTAGCCGGCTATTGCGCCTTGCACACACTAGCTTCACACCTCCCTAGTCTATACCCTATATATTCCTCAAGCCGTCACACGTCGCTCTTCAACCTTATCTCGTCGTCTTCCCTTTGGAATCTGCCATTCCCCAATCCACTTCCTACCCTCTGCTCAATTCTCTTTTCGACAACTACCGCAATGGCAGCGACACGAGCAACCTCCATGCGCGCGCTCTCCAAGATGGCCGGCAAGCCACAAGTCCAAGTCCGGAAACTCCACATGACTGGACCGGCGACCTTTCCCTCCCCCCTTCTCACTACCGAACGTGCTGCGGTCAAGATCTCCAAGGACGCTGAGCTCTCAAAACGACCGGCTGCCGAGGACGCGGCCTCTGGCAGCAGCGTGAGGCATTTCAACACCAGCCGAACCCTCAAGGCCGTCAACGACACCTCCACCATCGACTTTGCCTATCTCCCAGACTTCAACCCCACCACGGAGATGCCAACCGCCGGTCTGAGGGTGCCGTTGCTGCCGGAGAACTCGTACACCGCCATGGGCAGGGCTCTCTCCATCGACGAGCCCGTCGAAGTCGAGGTACGTTGTCATACACCCCTGTCCTGGATCTCCCAACCCGAGGTCCTTACTCCCCTACCCTACAGCGCACCGGCTAACATGATGCCTAACCCAGGTCCTCCGCGCCGAGATCCACACCGTCTCTGCCGACTCGACCCATGTGCTCGCGCCCTCGGCCATGGCTGACGTGCACGACAACAACACGATCGACTTCCACGGCGTCAAGGAGACGATTGTCAAGACGGCCGAGCAGATTGAGGAGCAGGCCGGTATGGTGAAGAAGGTGTGGTCTGGTTTGCTCGACGACGTGTTCGGAGCTAAGGCTTCGAAAGCGTAAGCTGCGAACACACACCTTCCCTCCACCTTTTCCTGTCCTCCTTACTGTCGATGTGCGTGCCTGAGTTGATGTTGTATTTCTTGCTAGGGCTATCAATCTGGGCGATTTCTGGGAATGACAGACAAGCGAGCGAGCGCTTTCCTTTTTTTCCCTATCCCTTCTAACCCTCTCGTGGTATCCGCCGCAAAGTTGTTTTCCGACGGGGGATACCATTTGCTACCCACGAAACCCGCCCTATCGACGCTCGCCCGCTTGAAGTGCTCAAGCAGATGAACGAGTAACGAGTCTTCTTTTTGTAGTGTCCCTTTTGCTCCTTTTTGCTTCCGAGTTTTTTTCTCCTTGAACCAATTTGAAACCGATATGGGCAGCTGGGTCCGTAAAGAGATACGCGCCGATCGAATCAGATATATCTTATAATGCACAACTACCACAGCCGTGCTCCAAAAAAAAATTGGGCCGGGCTGGTTGTTTCTCCTTCTACAATCACGACTTCCGATCGCAGTAGTCTTGCTTCGCATCGTGCCACAACAATCACAGAATGACCGCTTCGATGCCTTGAGGCTGACAGCGTGAATGACGTGCGGCTAAGGCACTCCACACTTTTTCTCGCGTCTGTCTGTCGTCGGGAAATTCTTTTTCGAGTTATCGCCCGCGTGATGCGTCTGCCAGCCCTTGCGTCTGCCTCCTGCTATTGGCAGCCATGCACGTGTGGCCCAGATCGACAAAAGGTCAGATCTTTCTTGCCTTTTTCCCATGCCCCCATCCCACCCAGTGCACCCACACCACCACAGCTTGCCCCGTGCGCTAGGTTAAATGCTCCTTCCTGGGACATTCCTTACCTAGGGCTATAGTTGCCGAGGCTCAATTCGAATATAGCCGTATCGGGAAATCGGCCGTTTCGTGATACTGACGGGATGGTGTGACGTCGAGGGAGAAGGCGAAGGCGAATACTTGTTTACCAAGGTAATTGGGAAGAGAGAAATGCCTCGTGGCCGGCATGCCGAGGTTGGGTTGAGTGACTCTTTTGATGGGGACTTTGATAAGGTCGGGATTTTGGGATTTACATTGGGGAATTTGTGAAGTCTTGAATATCAGATCTGCAGAATAACTCGGCGGAGGAGTCGGAAACGGAATCTGGTCCTTTCGTCTTGCTCGATTATACGTATCGTGGTAAATAAGGTTGATGGTCGTAAGAGAGAACAAGAGATAAAGTAGAGAGCTACCCTTCAGATCGGAGATGGACTCGAGGAATTAGAATGGTTTTGCGCATTCGATGTTCTTAGGTTTTCACAAAAGGAATTGGGGATTGATTCGACCAACTGTCTGAGTGCGAAGGACTCTTTTATGAGATCTCCGACTGGATGAAGAAGGACGACAGATATTTCAATGGAAGTACGATCTCCCCTTTTTTATTTCATTTTCTCTGCCTCTGATAAGAGTTTCCATCCGCTTGTTGGCTCTTTTTCATCACATCTCCTCAGGTTTGTATAGGTACATTGTCAAGTTGGCGTCTATAGCATCGACATTGCTGTCACTGTCTTAGTATGTCCAGCACATATAACAGTCAATTTCTTTTGTGAAGGTGTTCAATTCCTGACAGCTCATCAACTAAAAGTACAGAGCCTAGAATATGGCTATGGCATTCGGCGGACTGGCAACTCCGTTCTTAGTATTCAACGGTGCCGAAGTCAGGAAGAAGGACCATCGATTCTGTCTCTTGCATTCTTCGGATAAGGCTTCTAGATCCCACATCTCTCCTATCGGCTAGAGAACTGTTAGTATCTCTCAACATGAAAGTGTGACACCGTCCAGGGAGACGAGGAAGACTCACCATTCCCCACAACGATAGTAGGTTGTCATGAAGTCTCCACGGCTCCGTCCCAGGCCAACACTGCATCAAGATATTAGTAGCCATCCTTCCTCTCCATAGTCCAGATTACACTCACCTCAAACCCAATACTATCCCCCGCCACAGCCGAAAACCGCCCATCCCAAAGCCACTCCAACACCTCCCTCGTCCCCTCCACACCCACATGTTCATTCCGCCTCAACGCCTCCCCCCTCTCCTCCTCCCCAGCCCCTTCATACCGCCTAATCCACCCACTCCTCACAACCAACAAATCGCCCTCTCGAAACTCCGTCCCCTGCTCCCTCGCCACCCTCTTCACCGTCTCAAGACTAATCTTATGACACCTCCACGCATCAAACTCTATCCCTTTACTATCCGCCCAGGCGGCATAATCGATCAAAACGCCCCTCGCGACGATGCCGCCGCGGCGGTGCCAGTGGTCGATGCCGAGGTGGTCGGTGGTGAGGAGCTCGGAGTGGTGCGTTCCTTGGTAGTAGCGGCCGGTGGGCGTGTGGGCGAAGTGGCGCAGGCCGTCCCATTGGCTGCCGGATTGCGTGTTGAGGGTTAGTTCGTCGTCGTAGATGTGGGCGTTTGCGAGGGGGAGCCAGTCGATTATGCGATGTTGGGCTGTTGTTCATTCGTCAGTTTTCATGTGGTTAGAGATGTTTGCTACTACCGCTCGATTGTTTGTCTCGTTAGAGGAATAGAGGACGTGACGCTGTCTTTCACTTCTCTTTTTTTTGTCTTGATGATGAAATATATCTAATAAGGTGGTGAAAAAGACGTACTCGCTATCCGCCCAAACTCGGGCTTATGGATCTTCTCCAATCCCCAATTCAGCGAGACATGCTTCCCCGTATTGATTTCCTGCGCGGCGCGAGCGACGACCGAGGGCGTGAGGTGGTTGAGCGTGCCGACTTCGTCGCGGACGCCGTCTTTGTCGAAGAGGCCCCATGCGCAGCCGTGACTGGGGGGAAAAGGGTGAGAATGAGTACAGGATTTGGTTGTCGATATTCAACTTTTCGTGTTCATTTTTCAAGGGCAGAGAATTTTCAAGGGGGATGGATAGGAGGAAGTGGGTGAAGTATTGACGGAAGTGGGTGAAGTATTGACAGAAGAAAGAAATAAAAAGGGGAGTTTAGAGAAGACGTACGGCATCCCCTCCACAGGCGGCATATCATTGTAAGTCGGCAGATTCAATCTTTCCATGTTGATCATCTTTTAGAGCAAAAAAGAGACCTTCAGAAGTGCAAGAAAAGTAAGGGAAAAGTTGAAAATTGATTCACTGAGTTCAACGTCAACACGTATAAAAAAACTTGGAGATAGAGCAGACCAAATCTCAACTCCTTCACAGCGCCTACAGTCTTCTATATCAAGTATCAACTTACCCATCCTATTCCCATTAGCCTTCCTCACCATCCAAAGCGGAGATGCCTGGTGCAGTGGTGTGGAGAACACATCCATCTCCTCGCCCGAAAAGGGGAAAACATTATCCCCCACCACGAGTCATGCTTCCCATCAGGACGTCGACTTCCCCAGACTTTTTACCCCAGGTTTTCTTCAAAGGTTCGCACAAGCTTAGGCTGAAAATGTCCATCTTTGGTCCTTAGGACATGACGTGCACATGAAGGTGGACGAGAGCTATAAGTCAGTACACTTGATCAGCACGTGACAAAGACCAATTATCAATCACTGGAAGAAAGGACCAAGCTCCTTTGCAAGAACGGCCGAACCTGATGCTATGATTTACTTGCCTATAGTGCATATCTACGGCAGAACAACAGACAGAACGCCAAAGGCAAAGACGCCACTATCTGCTTCAGCGCCCCGAGAAACTCGTGACCGAAAAGCCAACGCCCAGCCATATGCATACATACCATATACCATATAGTACCTTTTTCTTCTCTCCTTTTACCGCACACTGCCATGCCCGTTCGCCCCCTTCTCCTTCCTCGAGCCATTTTCTTCCTCATCGCTGTCACCTCCGATGCTATACCGCTCCCTTTCCATCTCCCTATCCCTCTCTGCCCTCTTCCTCTCCGTCTCTTCCCCATCACTCGCCCCCAGATCATCCAACTCATTCTCATCGAAATCCGCCGCCTCGACATCCCGCTCGCTTCTCTTCCTCCTCATACTTTCCATCCCCAATCCCATTCCACCGCGGACACCTTCCCTGCCGTTTGCCCCTCCACCAACGAGGCCGTAGCCAGCTCTCCGCCTGCGGTCGCGCCAGACGTAGATACCGCCGCAGCTGGCTAGGATGATGACGACGACA
This sequence comes from Aulographum hederae CBS 113979, assembly GCA_010015705.1. Classification (NCBI taxonomy): domain Eukaryota; kingdom Fungi; phylum Ascomycota; class Dothideomycetes; order Aulographales; family Aulographaceae; genus Aulographum; species Aulographum hederae. The sequence continues at coordinate 85,529 of ML977150.1, forward strand.
AGCGCCACCTCGCCCGACTTGTAGTATGCCTTCCACGTAGCTTCCTTTAGCTTCGCTTCTTCTGCTTCCTCAGCGACAGTGGAGTTTGGATGTCCGCCAACGCTTGTTACCGGGCCCTTTTCTCCATCGATCCTGGAATCGGTTGGCTTGCCTCCGATGGACGCGATGTCGACGCCCATGAAGCGATCAAGCATGTCTCTCGTTCTCCGTGGGTAGTCAAACGGCACCATATGCGACGAATTGTAGAACACAACGTAGGTAAGGTTTCGTGCTTCCTGCCACATGCCCGCTGGCTCGCCTTCAAACGTCCATTGCCTTCGCGGCGCCCACGTGCCAGGAGAAAGCTCGAAGCCTTGGCCACCATTAAAGGGGAGATTGTTGATCAGTTCCTCAGTACCCAGATGATTGCAGATCATATCCTGGTCGCCTGAGAAAAGTAGGACGGGGATTTGCGCAAGAAGGTCCGGAAGAAGCTTGACAGCGGGCTTCGATTTTCGGGCTTTAAAGTTCGATCCAACGGCACCGTTGCATTCGGTCCAACCGGTGCGTTTGTCGGGGTTGACGTGCAGAGCTTCGATAACGTCTTTCCGGCGGAGATAGGGCGTTACGGTGGCGAGATCTGGAGGCCAGTTCATACCACACGAAGGGTAAGAGTCCGTCAGACGGACATCGTACATGTTAACGCATTGCTTGTCATCTTTGCCAGCAACTTTCTTCTGGCTAAGGCGGAGGATCTCCTGAAGGATCATTTCGCAGCTTTGCGTATCGACGTGGTCCTTTCCGCCTTTGTCAAGGTCTTTGACGCACATTGCTTGTTGGGATTCGAGAGACTTCGCTTCCTTCGAACCTCCTTGAACGAGACCCATCTTGTAGGCGAATGGGAGGTAGGAAAGATACTGGTCGGCAGGCGAGGTCCACCCGTTACCAATGAGCAGACCCTTTAGGTTGTAAGGTTCTTTACCGGGGCTCTTGTTCCTTTCCAGGATATGATGCGCGATGTATGGGATATGCATGCCAGCGTACGACTCACCTGCCAGGTAGAGCTGCCATGTGTTAGCTATACTCTTGCTGGTCATGAAAAGTTACTCACATCGTCATGGCTGTACTCGGGGAACAGCAGGAAGAACTTTTCAAGGAAAATCATGAACTGATCCGCCATTTCATCCAGCTCATGCAGATAGCTATTCGAGTCAACATAGCTGAAGCCTGTTCCGACCGGATTATCAACAAAGAGAACGTTTGCGAATTCGTCCCAGCTGCCGTCGTTGTACTCCAGTTGGCTCCCTTCCCGAACTCGGTAGGGACCAATCTCCATCATGGCGCCATCTTCTGAACTGCACCCAGGGCCGCCATTCAGCCAAATGACAGTGCGCGGTTTGTCGGCGAGATGGCGGTTCTGGTAGTGCCAGAAGAAGAGATTACCGTTGTGGTCAGGATTTACTTCGATGTGTCTAGCAGTTTCGTCAGCCATGAAATAAAGATTCCACACCTTTGAGTCTTCAAGCTTACCCAGCATGCATCTTCAGAAGCGGTCCGTCTGGGGCTCCTGGTAGACTGTGCACGAAATAGTCCCCTGCTGTCTTTTCCGCCAAAGCAACAGGCGCCGCTGTCAAAAATAGCGAAATACTGCATAACCATGTCGCAGCCAGCAACGTCTTCCATATCCGTAGATGAGGGCTTTGCCGTGCTCCTGGCGAACTGTGTGGTGTGAATGGAGCCGCCATGGTTGATTCAGAGGCCAAGGCGGCAAGATACAGGAGAAGTATTCGAAGAGGAGGGCAAATCTTTTGCTATCGCATCGGTTTCGTTGTCGGTCGTGGTGTGGGAATGGCGGAGAGCGAGGAGGTCTCGTGCGGTCGTCGGTCTCGAGCTTGCTGGAATCGTTACACCTTCACAGCGCCCCCTTGCGGCAGTATGCAAAAACTCGCAAAGTAGTATTCGAACCGTCCCGCGGTGTCGGCGCAGTTCGTGGTGGCGGACGTCGTGGATCGGGACTCAATGTGTCGTCTGCGTCGTCGGAAATAAAGGATTCGTGGCCTGGCGAGAGGCTGTATATTGAGCACAACACCGTCTTCTTTGAAGGCGCGCGGCTGCACCGGAGGCAAACTTGTGTTGACAGACAGTAAAGGCGAGAAATAAAATGAAAGATGGCTGGCAAACATGCCAGATAACTGTTCAGAAGGCAGACGATTCGACGTGTGGACAGCGGAGGTGAGATGCAACAGACCCGTTGGTGCCGTGGCGCTTGTGGCGCATGCATGTGGCTGACTCCCCGGAAACGCTCCCAGTCTCGTGACCCGACCGAAAAGGGGTTCGAATAAGAAACAAGACCAGGTCGTAAACTCAACAGTCCACAACGTTTGAAAACTCCAAAGGCCGGGACAATGCTTCGACTGCTTGAAAGTTCACGTACTGAACTGGGGATGGGCAGTCACGTGCTTGACTACTCGGTTGGCAAGATATTGATACAATGCTCCCGTGACCTGATCAGAAATAGTCATCCCATTCATTCTCACACCTCATCAAACGTTTCTCGAGTTTTATTCCTAAAAGTGCCTATGTGAAAGCATCGCTAATATACCAGATTTGAATCCGAGTCCGGCTACAGAAACCACCTGCAGAAGAAAATTACGCAAAAGGCGGAAGCGGTTGATATCTTATGGCCCGAGCCTGGACTTCATGGGAAGCTTGAAACATCTGACATATAAAGAACAGACAAAAATCATCAGCAAAACACCTTTCAAATGAAAGTCCTCAACTCTACCCATCTCCCACAAGTGGGAGCATTCTCATCATTAAGGATCTCCATGTTCCTACGTCCCTGCGTAGTAGACTGGCAAGTGTATAGTGACGCGCTTCTCTTCCTTGGCAATATAAAGTGCATCAGGTCCAAAGAGACGGTGACAAAGCATGCCATTCAAGATGGAGGCTAGCTACCGTAAAGTGTGGACGAAAGCAAACCAGGCTCATAGGCAATTGTTTTGAACCTTTTTAGATGAGGCTGAGAGGAGACGCTGTTGAATGATATCGTCGTGGGCAGCTCTAAGCTCTCTGTATCCAAGAGTGTGTAGGCGGAAGTCGTTCCCTCGTTTCCCCGTGCTGAACCTTTGAAGACCAATTTCGATACCGTCTTCGATAGAATTTAGTAGCACTTGAATGCCGACCAAATCTACTTCATAAAGGGAGAGCAGCTTCTTCGGTGAAACAGGTTGGTCGCACAACTGGAAGAGATAGCTTGATGTGCTGTAAAGTACCCGGCGGAGGAGTTGTTCGGGTCGTGAAGTTTCGGACCAATTCGAGAGGCAAGCTTGCACCACAGCCCAGACCTCACAGGCGCGTCGTACTTTCCAATCCCCGAGAAAGTCGAAATATCTCAGGAGACACATTAACGTTATTTTTTGGAAAGCCTCGAACTTCCATTGATTCTCATCTCGAAAAATATCCCAATTACCAAAAGTCAAAAGCTTAGTGGTTAGCGAAGGTTCGTTCATTAAGCGTTCGACTGTGTTCATAGTATCCCGAAAGATGAGAACACGCTCGCAGAGATTCTTCCAAATAATTCCGACGAGTCGTGCTGCAGGTTTGAATGGTAACGGGTTATCGTCAGCTGCAGACACTTTAGTTTAGGTGCACTGTGTTGCCGTTCTTTATAGGTTGTCTCACCTTTCCAAGGGCCAGTCAAGAATGGGTTTACTTCTGAAAAAGAGGATCGAATGCATCCCACCCATCGCAAACACTTGGTTTCATGATTGACAGCAGCATTCTGAAGTCGGACGCATGCTAGACATGGTTGTCCAACCGAGCACTATCAGGGAAGTGTGTCAGCCAAAGCATACAGTAGAAACTTGCAAAGGATCTCCTGCGACTAACCTTTCTTTTCAACCAGCGGCAACGTAAGCATGCACCCAATCTTCGGACTTGACCAACTTTTCGCCTCTGATCCGGAGAAAATCGAGCCGGCTTGCGGGTCTCAAAGGAAGACCCTTCCAGCATGAAGCTTGAGTAGCCTGGGAGAGTCTGTGACTGCTTGCTATATGGCTGAGCCCGAGCCTTCTTTGGCCTTACGACTAGCTGTTTCCCTGACGGGACTGGATTGCCCAAGTGGGAGCCCTTCGACGGACCGGCCGTTGCTGGCGAGGATTGGTCTGATGAAACATAGGGGACAAGCGCAGAGCTCTCAGAATTGAAAGCGTCAGTTCGAGGGCAGTCCGTTGAAATTGTAGATATTTCGGGATCCTGCATAATGTCCGAATTCGAGGGCAACAACTCGTACCCATTCAGTACATCAGGCAGAACATGATCCATCATGTCGTAAGATAGGGGTGGGAACATGGACAATCCCAGGCTATGACCTTCAGCCACCCTGTCCATGTGTAAGGACTCAAGGAGGGACTGATCAAGGCCATCTGCGAAAACCGCGGTGTCCACCGCAAAACCTCGACTCGAGAAGGATGGATTGGAAGTCGTCGCATCGGAGATGCCAAGGTCCGCACCATAGTTGTCAGAGAGCAGGGAGAAATTGAGACTTTTCAAGCCGTGATCCTCTCCAACGAACATGCTTGCGATGCGCGAACTTTGCTGTTCTCCGTGGCTGGTGAATGGATCCTGTGAAGGCCACATGCCCCGGGCCGTCAATGCTGGATGACCAAGGCCATGATCGAAGAAGCCAAACCCGCCTGAATCTGCAAATTCGAACCCCGAGAAATCGAAGCCAGAGTATCTCATATCGAAAGAGTCCAAGGTATTGGTTCGCTCTGGAGATGAAAGCTCGTTGTCGTAAGTGTCTTCGTCCATATGGACGGAAATGCCCTGGTCAAAAGTGAAATATGTTGTTCAGCAGTCGAAGATATTTGAGAAGAAGAGATTACCAAGTTGCGAAGGCAAGACGAAGGGGCTCCTACATATAGGCACAGCGTTTGACAACATAGATAGGGATAGCTTCAACAGACCGGGTTGGCATTCAGAGGTCGCAAGGCTGAGAACCAGATCGCATATCCGAATGCGGCGTAGTGTGCAGGCAGCTTCTGACCGCGTTTCCATTTCTGAGGGTTGTATGAGGAACTCGGAGCCAAGGTAGAACACATGACAGGACAGAATACCAGGACAAGATACCATATCGAATCTAACGAAAGGTTGAAGTTTTGCAGAACTGAAAATGAGAGGAGAGGTCCAAAATGGAACCTAAGGACCACGTTCGTCTTAGGCATTTTATCAGTATCTACTCTAAAGGTGTCAACAGCGACAGTTTAGACAGGTCCTGAAGGCCTTCGTATAGAAGATTTGGGTGTTGTCTGGTGGTTTGTTGTCGTTTAAGTTGATACTCGGTCGTCGGCGGAGGATATTGAAAGCGGAGGAACCGCCAACCAATCAAAACCCAAGTCGCTCCCCGTGAAGCCCAACTCCTCCATCGGCCACAGCGGGCGTCATCGGACAAACAAACTCTGCGAATTTCTTGTCTTTCATCCACTCTCTCTCTCCTTCGCAGCGTGCAGCACTTTTCCCTTCCTTTACCAAGTCCCTCCTTTCCATGCCTTGAACCAATGCAATCCGAGGGGCAACCTGTCAGCCCCGGCCTGCAATGGCGCGTCGGATCCGCCGCCGTCATGGGCATGACAGGAATCCTGTCGCGCTCGTTTGTGCAGCTGTGTAGTTATACGGAGGTGGTTGGCTTGGACCGGTTTTTGAAGCTGTTGGATGAGAGGAGAGACATTGAGGGCAGGGAGAGGGGGCTCGTTACTGGTATGCGAATTCACTGCTGCAATTACACCTGTCTGAACCCATAGCTAACCTCTGGCCCAGTCTCGAACCATTTAAGTGTGTACGTATGTACTTCCACCTGTCCGCCGACGAGAGAGAAGAGCAATGGACTGATACACGGTTGGTTATAGTGTGGATGATCCGGCAATATGGGGAGTGCTCCCATTCAGCTACATCTTCAATCCCGACCACCTCCGCTGGAGTCTCGGAAGCCATGATATCTGCTACGCGAACTCGTAAGAAAGAACCGCAACTTATCTACCCTCCCAACTTACCCCCTTTGCAGCTGGTCCGCTGAATTCTTCACCTTCGGCCAAACCCTCCCCACCCACCGCCTAAAGCACTCTCCCCACGGCGGCCTCTTCCAACCCACCATGACCCAAGCAATCCGCCTCCTCTCCCGCGGCCCCTTCGCCCACGCCCGCACAAACCCCTCGCCCGCCCCATCAGAACAAGTACTCCCCGCCTCCTCAGCCTCCCCCCGCGACCTCGCCGACCCCTTCTCCAGCGCCCACCTCACCTACTCCACCACAGGCCTCGACGTCCACCCAGCCCCCTCCGCCTACCTCACGCGCCGCCACGCCTGGGTCCACATCTTCCCCGAAGGCATGATCCACCAAACCCCGGACAAAACAATGCGCTACTTCAAATGGGGCGTCTCGCGCCTGATCCTCGAGAGCGACCCCTGTCCGGACGTCGTGCCCATCTGGATCGAAGGCTTCGACCAGGTCATGCACGAGTCGCGAGGGTGGCCGCGGCCGTTTCCGCGATTGGGAAAGAAGATCAGTGTTACGTTCGGAGAGAAACTGGACGTTGAGCGCGTGTTCGGCGATCTACGACGGGCGTGGAAGAAACTGTATACACGCGAAGAAGCGGCGCTGCTGGAGAAATCGGGAAAAGGGGAGCGGATGGAAGTCGGCGAGCTGACGCCGACGCTGAAATACGGCGCCGAGGCCGTGGAGCTGAGGATGGCGTGTACGATGCGGGTGAGGGAGGAGATTCTGAAACTGCGCAAGGCGAGGGGGTATGGTGATGAGGATCCCAAGCAAGGTCGGGTCGAGACGTGGTTGCAGGAGGGTGATGGCCGAGAAGGGAAAAAGGAAGATGGGAGTTGGGTTAAAGATCCTCCATTATAGAGGCATTAAAAGGGGTTCAACAGATTTGGGTATTGTACGGAGTACCATTCGACCGAAATTCTCAATGTGGGATGCCTTTGGGAAGGATGTAAGTTCTCATAAGCTTGCCAGTTCTTGAGAAATGGGCAGATTTCGCGGCGGTAGTTGAAATCTCGGTTCGTAATGCATTGGCGTTTCTCCAATCATTCACAGTTTGGACCTACACTTTGCTTGATATCACGTGACCTTAACCCCCGGACTTCCAGTTGCAGTGGGACATGCTTATGCCATGACCGGAACTACCACGTAAAGTCAACTCCACCACCGTCAATGGATCATAAGTATAGTTGCATGATTGAAGTCCTATCTACAAGAAGGTCCTTCCTACTACGTGCTTTTGTGCCAAAGGCAATCACAAGCAACTCCGTATCGCCGGTCCCTATCTACATACGATAGCCTCCCTACCATCCTGCTCGTACAGATCAAGATAAGCAACACCCTGCATCCACTCCATGCTTGCTTTACGCTTCAATCTCGATTGTTTGGTTGTCCAGTCGCCCCCATCACAGGTGCATGCCAGTCCATATAAGAGAGAAAGGAGTTTCAAGGAAATAAAGGAAAGTAAAGGAAAAGAACATCAAGAGCAGAAAAAGAACAAGAATCCCTCATTTCCTCCCTCACTTTTCGCCATGTCCACCTCATCAATCCCATACTTTGTACGGTTTTCGAGGATGATCTTTATTGGTGATGGTTCGGTTTGCCAAAGGAAGCAGGCTAACTCTTTTTGTCGAACGGATCAGTAAGAGAGGCCAAGACTTCCAATATTGTAACAAGGGGAAAAGGAAAAGGGGGCCTGTCCAGATGGACAAATGGTAGCATACAAGAAAAGCAAGGGTAAGAGGATGTAGTAAGCCAAGGAAGAGAAGACAGGAAAGTCAACGGCGTTTTCGTCCTCCGATGCGTAAGCGGTCCACCAGTCCAGAGAGAGGAAATGAATAGAGACGAGCGGCCAGCTGAGCATCAGTAAAGGTAGAAGACGGGGCGTCGTGACAGGTCGTACAATCCGGATCCGAGAGAAAAGGTATTTTGAGAATGGCCGGTCCAATACAGTCCGCGAACCCCGCCGAGAGTTCGAGAACAGATCAGAGAAGCGCGTTGTGGTGGGGAGAATCGAAGATGTGGTAATGCCATACAAACAAGAAAAGCCCGCTCAACAGCCAGCTATCTCGCAGGGACGGTTCGAAGCGAAATCTTTTGTGGAGAAGCGAAGATGTCGTACATCGAAGAAGCCAGTCGAATAAGCCAGAGAGAGAGTCCAAGAGTCCAAGAGTTCCAGTAAGAGCAAGAACGTTTCGCCTACGCCATTCCCGATTGATTTGCCGTTCATGGAAGAAAAGAAGTACGCCGGCCGACCGAATAGCCAAAATACGCCAATAAAACAACGCCAGCTCGTGGTATGAGCACGAACAATGCTTTAATGCGAAGAGTAGAGAACGGATGACGGGGAGATATAAGCGTGGAGGTCGTCGTTACTCAACGCTGTTGATATGTCAGTGCTGATCGGAAATTTCCTGCGCGTGATCCATGAAAAAAGCCCGCAAAAGAAGTAAGTTTCGATAATAGTCCGCCAGTATTCTCTCTTCTGACAAAGAAGAAACATCATCTTCCAAATGAAGTGGAGATGGTGACATGCTGACATTGGTTTGAGAGTGAGGAGTAGATACCTGATGGTGATTGACGAAAAATTGAGGTGGTTGCACGATGACGGGAGTCTGAAAGTTGTTGTTACTCACCCGGCCACGTCGACCCGGGCCTGCATGTTGCATTTGAGGTTGCTGTTGCATGTAAGGCATCTGGTACTGGTACATCTGCTGGCCAACCATCGGGTTGAAGCCGGCTTGGCCATAACCCGCTTGTGGAAGAAGCATGGGAGACGCACCGCCCATGGTAGGAGCGTTAAGCGGCGAAGCAGTGGCATTGCGGTAAGGGTCCATAGGAGACACCTGGTTTTGGAAACCATTGACATTGACAGGCTGATAGAATGCGCTCTGACGCTGGGCATTGGCGAGCATCTGTTGATATTGCGCCTGCTGGGGATTGAGACCTCCAAGGCCCATGGGCGATGTTGCGGGATACACCGGGGAGCTGATACCATTCATGCTCATAGCATACTGATCAAAGCCGGTGGACTCTATGCTGGCAGTACGCTGCATGCTCATAGTCGGATCGAAAGACTGCTGATGCATGTTTCCGTAGTACGGACGGTTGACTTGGGTCTCAGCCATCTGATGAGAAGCGTGGCTGTTGGGATTCAGCATGCCCTGCTTGGATCCGGGGCGATTGCCTTCATTCATGTCTCGGTTGGAATGCACCTCACGCTGAGAGGAGCCATGCTGGCGCGTGGGCATACCAACTTCGTCCATGAGGCGCTTGTAGCCCTGTTGCGGCTGAGCCTTGATGCGTCCAAGCACATTGCGCACATTCTGGACCACGTCTGCACGAATCTTCTCGTCGAAGAAAGGCGTAGTGAGGACCTTGAAGATGAGAGTGGAGCCACAAGCCGGATCGCTCAGGATGTCTTGGAGGATCTGGTCGTTCTCCGAGAAGAACAGTGCCTGGAGAATGGTGTCGCGCGCCTCGGGCTCATTGCGTTGGTTGATGAGCTTCAAGACAGTCAAGTACGCCACCTTGTGAGTGCAGAGGTGGACAAGGTGAGGAACCAGGCGTGGTGCCAGAACAGTGCGACGACGCGGGAAGTTGCAAGTATCAAGGAACCAAGTCAACAGGAGCGCGCCGTTGGTGTTGGTGGCAAGCTGGACACTGTGAAGAGCGATGGCGGCCGCGACCATCTTCTGTTGATCCTTGGTCGCATGGTGGCTTTCAAGACAGGCACGCATGGCCCTCGCTCCAAAGCGGCCTTGCGCGAGATCCCAAAGCCGGCTCAGCATGACGTCGAAGATGAAGCTATTGAGCGGGAACCCATAGCGGAGGCAACCTTGCATGACATAGTTGCCGAATTGGTCCAGGAACAGAGCCATGCTATACTTTCGAAGGCTCTCCACAACCATCTGCATCAAGGCGGGGGTCCGAGCAACGTCGATAATCTTCTGCGCAGCCCAAGTGCCGTTCTTGTGCACACCAATCTCCGCAAGATATGGTGCAATATGCTGGAGCATGGCTTCCTTCACGGGTTCTGAGCAATGCTCAAACAGCTTCTGGACAACCGTGTTGCCAAGATAATCAGAAGCCAATTCGGCAATCTCGGGAAGCATGTTCATGGCAATATCCTCGACTTCGGCCTGGGAGCATGTGTTGTTGTCGATGCGTTTGCGGATTTCGCGGAGCTTCGGCGCATCATGAATACGGTGGTGGCTTGGCTCTGGAACAGGAGGGACCTCCTCCTCGTAGTGATCAAACTGGATGGCTTGTTCGACACTAGCTGCAATGCGCATTTGTTCCTCGTCACTGGCACCGAGTTCCTTGACAATGGCAACGATGTCTCCTTGGATATCAAACAACGAGGGCGTTGACAACTCTGCACCTTCACCAGAAGCGCCATTGAGACGGGGACTGTGGCCATTGATGCGGGTCTCGCCTTGTCCGCCACGAGCATGAGGGTCAGGACTAGGAGAAGGGTAGAGACCAGATGCTCCAGGAGTGCCAGAGGCACTCGGCACCTTTGCGTACCCAATGCGAACTGGTCCAGCGCCTGGGAAAATTTCTTTGCCGCTCAACGCAGAGCGTGCCCGAACTGCGCTTTCGACGTTGTCGAAGTTGACAAATCCGCAGTTCTTGTGGGTGAGCACCCGGGTAGAATCAATGATACCGTACTGGCCAAAGATCATGTTCAACGAAGAAACGGTCGTCGACGAAGGGATGTTGCCAAGCCACAATGCCCGCGTAGGGTTTTCGAGGTTGTGGTCGTCACCGGTAGCCAGTGTTCCAGCTCCGGAGAGTTGCATGTTCTGCACAGCTTCGGTGAGAGTGTTGTACTCAATCTCTTCTGGCAGGTGCAAGTCGGAACCTTGCAAGCCGGTGTCGAGCATAGAGACACCCGGTGTGAAGCCGCGCGTGGAGCGGGAGGCGCTGGAAGAGCTGTCCATGACCCCAACAGTCCTAGCACGAGGGCGTGTATTCGCAAGAGATGCAAAAGCCTGAACCTCGAGATTGTGCCTACGCACAGCTTCTTGCAATGAATAAGCGTTGGGGTTACTCGCATTGGGAGTCTGAGCGCCATTGTAGACCCCCGGAAAGTCATCCTCGTCCTCGAGTTCGTCCTCGTACTTCTCCTTCGCGTTGACAGAGTACGAGCGGAACCTATTGGCGTTCTTGTTGTGCAAGTCGACCTGATTCCTCTGAGCCTCCAAGATCATCTCGATGCTTGAGGGGGCCAAGGTAGCCCTCGGCTGCTGTGGAGTATCGACGAGGCCCAAGTAGTCAAGCGTCTTGACGTCAGTGTCAGCAAGAGAATCTCTAGAAAACGACGAGTGCGCGGGAGAAGCTGGCCCATCTGAAGAACGGATGCTCGCAAGTGTGTTGGAGCGATCCCTGTTCGGCCAGCTCCCAGTGAAGAGTGAAGATCCGAAAGGATTGTTCATGTTGGATGGGGCGAAACTTGCACGTTGAGGCATTGAGCCGGCGCGAAGACGCGACAGGAGTGTTGAGCTGTTGAAGGAGCTGGAAGCACCAGCGCCCGCTCCAGCACCAGCACCAGCGCCGAAGCCAGTCGCATCCGTAGGAGTGCCGGAGCCTGGCTTGAAAGGACTGGACGATGGCGTAGGACGTGAGGTCTTTGACTGCAGGAGCGGTAGCATGTTCATGGCAGGAATGCCAGTTGCAGGAGAGAAGCGAGATGGAAGCGTGCCAGCCCTCGTGCGTCTACCCGCAGTTGATGGGGCAGAATCGGCTAGGCCCGTGAAGTCTGGGAAGCTGTCGCCGTTTGGAGATTCGGGGATGGTTTCGCGCAGAGGAGTGGAACCGCCGCTCGTTGGGGGACCCCAGAGGGATGGGTTCAAGCCTTCTTGCACTTGGATCTCGCGAGCCCTACATTGGGAGGTCAGTCAGTGAAGATTCGAGTTTCAGATACATGGTGTTGCATACCGTTTCGAGTACAGTCTACCAGCGCCAAAGTCGTGTGAAGGAGAGCCGGCACCAAGTCGAGTGGAAGTTGGAGCATTGCTGCCAATGGTGTTGCCGTTGCTCAGAGGGTACCGAGAGGCATTGCCGGAGGATTGCTCGACTGGGGACGTCGCGGCGGTCGACGAGCCGGAGCCGGGCTGCTTGGGAGCCATCTGTGGCAGGTAACCCAAGTTCAAGTGCTGGTCAGGCCGAGTGGAGTGGGCCATTATGTATTATGCGGTGCGTGTGCGGAGTGCTCGGTGGTCTTGGATGGGAGCCGCGTGAGCTGGAGCGCGGTGTTTGGGGAGCGGTGGACTCGGCGCGAGGCGTAAACAAGACCGGGCAAAGGAGTGTGCTGAGGTATAAACAGGCGATGGATGTCGCGAGTGTTGTGCGAATAAAGTGTTTGCGGTGGATGTGGCCCTGACCTCCAGACCTGCTGACGTAGGGGTTGTCTCCGACGCGGCGAAGGGAGAGGCGGGCGGTGCAGCACGGAGTCGAGATGGACGAGGTGTTTGTCGAGCTTGGAGACGGCGGCCTCTGAGTGCGAGTGCGAGTGCGAATGCGAGTGAGGAGGGTAGGTGGGTCGGTTTGAAGGAGTGGATGCTGACGGCGCTCTGCACTTGAGAGGTTGCGCGGCCGTCTGCGGGCGATTAGGATGAGCTGGAAAGGCTACAATAGACAGGCCGGTGCCGAAGCAGGGCTGGAGAAAGAATGAGGGCGGAGAGAGAGGACGAGGCAATGCGGCGGCAGGGAGAGGGAGATGCTCATGAGGGAGAGCGAGGAGGCGAGGTGGAGGTGGAGGTGGAGGTGGAGAGGGTGAGAAGATGTGGTGTGGGCGGTGGTGCAGGTGGTGGTGAGAGGCAGAGGTCGCGGCACCGGGGGCACTTGGGCCCTGTTGAAAGGCTTGGACGTGAACGTTGTAGACAGCTACTAACGGCGCATAAATTACAGGGCAGAAACGGCTGTCTAGGGTTGAGGCTGCTCAATCACGCTTCATCTTGCCTCTGGCTGCGCGGCCGCTAATAATCACAGTTGAAGCGCAGTCTATCTGGCTGCAGTGTGGGATGGATTGGACTAATTGCCGCCGGTTGTCCCCCCTTTCTCAGAACCTGAAACCGCACCCAATTTTTTAGGGGAAATCGGCGGCTGTTTGACCTCCTGGGGACCTGCTTGGCCCAACACGACAACGAGGTGGTGGTTGTGGAGTACGATGAGTGCATCTATCTGTTCTAGGTACAGCATGGAGTGGACTTCTCCCTATTTCGAGTTCGAAGCCACAGCAGCCGACGCCCGATCTATCTCAAAGCTTTGCAAATTAATATAAGCATCCATCCTATGTAGTGATTAACTAGGTAGGCGTTTGTCTGACCTCATACTCGGCAGAGTCCTTGAATGGGTGCATCCTCAGAGGCTCCGAGTGTTTCTTCCCCATGAATAGGCATCCCCTGTGCGTCTCCTGGATACCGATCGACTTCCTAGGTACCTAGGTAGCTTTTCACCTACTATCCTCGACGAAGGGACGCTGTGTCTGAGACATGATTAGTATTGCGGAGAGGCTTGCAAAAGCTGGACTGGCTGCTGGTCACGACGCTGAAGGCCAAAGGGGGTCGTCACCTCGGGACGGTGGAGTGTCAGCCCTACCGACATTGCGACTTCAATCTACTTGACGTGCACGGCTTGGCCTCTTTTCACCCTCTCCACAAGCGACCTTCAGCTCCCTCCCCTCCTCCATCTATCCGCATTGATCGTCATTCCCGCACTGCCCTGGCCTGTTCGAAGACGCGAAGCTCACAGTCAGAGCCAGAGTTGTGCCCGTCCGCCGCGATATGCGCATGGTCAACCCCCAACAATAGCTCCATCGTATAACGCGACCAGGCTCTCTCCAACATCTGTGTCATTCATGCCCGCCATACCCTTGGTGTGATAGATATATCGCCTTCGGCACCCCAAGATTGCACATGTCCTGGCCTCCAGGCAATCACCGCTTTCGCCCGAAATCAACTCGACCCCACCATGGCAGACGCAGACTCCATTGCGCTCCAAGTCCAGGATACTCCAGATCCAGAGCACCCCACCTCGGACGATGACTCTGGTTCTTCCGACATTGGCGAGCCTTCCATGGTCGTGTCCCGCGCCAGACGCTCCAATGCTGGCAAGGACATGGCCAAGTTGCTGGCGTTGGAGGAGGCTGAGGGCGTCGCAGATGCCGAGATCAACGAGATGTGGCAGGAAGATGCAAATGACGAGGAGTTTGCAGAGGCCGATGCACCAGACGATGTTTCATTCGGGTCAGAATCGTCAGATGACGAGGGTGCCGAGGACGAGGAGCAAGGCGAGAAAGAGCTTGCGGCAGCAGAGCGGGCAGAAAAGTCGAAGAAGCGAAAGGCACATACTTTGATGTCAACGAAGCAGCCCCTCCGAATCAAGAAAGTCCGTATCGATCCATTTGCCGAGAAGACTGCGCCTCCCAGGCCAGTCGGACGACCACGCAAGAAGTCTGAGAGGCTATCATGGCTACCCACCGGAGACGATGCCCCCATACGTACCTCATCCAGAAGCCTGGCAGTACAGAGCAGAACAAAGACGCACGAAAACCTAAAGGAGAAGGAGAAACACCGGCTCAAGACAATAGCAGTTATGGAGGCAGCAGAGCAGCGGAAGCAGGCCAGCAAGCCGAAGACTCTGAGTCAAGCGGAACGAATGTCCCAGGCGGCAGAAGTGGAGCGCCAGAATGCAAAGAGCTTGAATAGGTGGGAGGAATCCGAGAAGAAGCGTGTCGAAGAGCAAAAGGCCAAGCTGGAAGCTCTGAAGAACCGAAAGCTGGAGGGGCCAGTCATTCGATACTACAGTGGGCCGGCTGTATGGCATCGAGATAAGATACGGCACGTCGGCAAAGGAGCGGTGCTAGAGGAGATTGAGAAGCAATACGCGGAAAAGCCGAAGCCGCCAGAGAAACCTGCCGACTCCATGCCACCGACTGGAACAAGTCCATCGAAGGAAGAGACCAATAAGCCCGATACTGCTACCAATGGAGACCAGGCGGCCCCGTCTACCAACGGCGGTACTGCTCAGGAGCCTCCCAAAGACACAAACCCAGCTACTACATACCATGATGGTTACAACAATTCAATAATGTTTCCTCCGCCCCCTTCCACTGCAGGATTCCTGGATGGCATCGAATACTGGGCCTCCCTCGAGCATAAAGAAAACACAAGACCACCCCCAAACCCGACATCAGAGGCTCCCAAACCCTCATCACCGCAACAACCACAAAAGCCACCACCCCACCACCCAGCCAGCCTCGCAGTCCGCAACCTCATCACCCTCGCCAGTTTCGCCGCCCTCGAGCTCTCCAGCCACGGCACAAACACCAAGTCCCAAGCTTCCAATAAAGACCAGCTCATCCGTCTGCTTCTCGAATGGGAGGACGACCCCAGGTGGTCGAAGACCAAGACGAGCACACCTCCACCTTCGGTGGCCCCGGGCAGGAAATCAGACAAAGCCCACAAGGACAAGGATAAAGACGGCAGCAAAGACCACCACGTCGACCCCTGCGACGCCTTTCCATGTGTCATCACGGGCAAGAAGGCGAGGTATAGAGATCCGTTGACGGGACTTGCATATCGCGACCGCTTCGCCTTTAAGAGGGTAAGGGAGCTGGCAGGCGTGGCTTTGGCGAGCAAGGTGGTGCCACCGGTGCAGGGGAGTCTTGGGAGCGGTGAGGGGAGTTGGCAAGATGTCAGGTGGAGTGCTTTACTTGGAGCGTATGTCGGGGTCAGGGGGGGGAGGGCTGCTGCGGGAGTTCCTCATGTCTTTTCTCATAAGAAGCAGCCGAATGTGCAGGTGGATGTCGTCAAAGTGGAGTAGGATGATGGGATTGAAGGATGTGTCAGTATCACTCCTACTTGTATGATAAGGTGACATGACTACTACGCATGGGAGGGCTTAGTCTTAATAGCATAGCGGCATGTAGCTACCTACTTAATTGTGTGGAGACAATCCTCCGACGAATGGAAGTAGTAGGCCTCGCATACCTGTGCAGTGCAAATCTCACTAGACTTGCTTCATGTATTCACTCATGTTCGGGAGGCATTCTGTTTTCTGGCAATGAAGACCGAGCCTCGGTTCTTGAGGTGATAAACGTCTCCCAGATACTTGAACCACGTAGAGTCCTAACACAATAGTGATGGTTTGCTCGAAATTCAGGAGGAGGCAATTGCACGGTACACGGATATCGAAGTTGCCGAATGGATATTGTTGATTCGACTAGCTCTGAGAAACGCCATCCATAGTTCCCCTAGAACCAAAATGCCACGCAAGGTCTCCGGAAGACTGGTAGGAAGATAGACATTGTCGACACGGATATTGCCATTGCCATGGATGAAGCACCTTGTCCCTCCTCCTCCACCCTCCTCCACATCATCCCCGTCATCACGCCGTCTATTTCTTCTCCTTTGGCTTCGTCTTCGCGGTTCCCCGGAACTTCTTGGAGCGGTTCTTCCGTTGCTTGCCTGTGCAGATGATAATGTTAGCCTTGCCGCCGTACTCGCAGGTCCTCGCGTGATCCGATTGAGGCCGTATAGACCATCGCCAGAACCACCATCATCTGAAATATGGGTCCACATACGTTGCTGCCTGCTCGCCTTCTCGATCTTCTGAGCCATGCCCACCCTCACAAGCCTATAGTGCGGCTCAAACTTCTTCATCGCCTCGTTGGAGTCGTAAAGCAGGGCGAAGCCCGTGCTTTTGCCGCCACCATAGTGTGTCTTGAAGCCGAAGCAGTTGACCGTGTCCTTGGGGATCTTGTAGAGCTCGGCGAGCTTGTCACGCATCTCTTCCTTGGGGACATTGGCGCGGTTCGGGTGGAGGACGTCGCTGGAGAAAAGAGAGAGGGATTCCGGTTAGTTTTTCACGTTAATGCTGAATTCGACGCTGCGGGCTTGCTACTTACACGACCATCTGCTTGCGGCCGAGGAGCGGGTTGCGGATGAATTTGCGCGTGCGCAAAGTGACCTGAGAGTCAGCCATCTTGACGAGTTTGTCGAGAAGGTTGATAGGTCCTGTGAGCCCGGTCAGTGCTGTTTCGAGGGAACGATCGCGGCGCAATGGATTGAGACCGACGAATTCTGGTAGTCAACGTACAAGATTGATGCAGAGTGCTGTTGTTCCGTAGGTGGTTGCTGCGTCTCAGTGAGGAAGCAAATGTCGTCGCCTCGGGATCACAAAGTGTGAGTGCGGTGCCAAGACATAAGCGAGGCCTAGGCGATTTTCGGTACTAGCGCGTTTTCACTCGAACCTCCGGCTCGAGGGAACTCAACTCCAGGCGCGCACAAGGCGTAGACCAATTCTCCGGACACTTTACCTCCAATCAATTCAGAGAAGAAAGGCTCGACCATTCAGGAAAATATATACATGCTGGAAGACTCCGGGAGTGGTTCGAGAGTCTCTTCTCCTTGAACCATCATCCGATGTCACCACAACATGGACATAACGCTTGAAGCACGACAACCTTTGGACCTTCTGGTCCGGCAATACTTACAGCTCGTAGAGCTCGAGCTGCTCTCATGGCCGAATCCTACACTACTTCGAGATGCGTCCGCGCAAGCGTTCCTCTTCAGGAATATGTTTGACGCAAAGTATACCATGTACCGCCCGCCTGAAAGATATCAGCTCCGTGTCCTGAAAAGCCTCGTTCATAAGATCGAGCAGGCAATCGAGGACCCAGAAGAAGATGTAGGCACTTTGTTCATTCAATCTTTTCGCTGTCACCCACTACCCCCGGTCTCATCCCTTCATTCGTTACTTCTTTTCGGCAGCTGGAATCCTTAAATTGTCGTGTCTGCTGAAATCTCACATTTCTTGCCGCTAGGAAATTTCAGATGATCTTACGTGCGTTCTGTCAGAATTGCTGAGCACTCGACTACCGTCCGAGACAGATGCCGCTCAGATCAAGTCCTATGTGACCTACAGTTTCTGTTCTCCTACCGAACATGAAAAGCGTGTCACTTTACTAGAATCTCGTGCTGTCATTGCGTCCTCGGGAACCACCGGTCTTCGTACTTGGGAGGCCGCTCTTCGCCTGGGAGCGTATCTTTCAACACCAGAAGGTCGAAGCTTCGTCAAGGACAAAAACATCTTGGAGTTGGGCGCCGGGACTGGACTCATT
The DNA here is from genome assembly GCA_010015705.1 of Aulographum hederae CBS 113979. Classification (NCBI taxonomy): domain Eukaryota; kingdom Fungi; phylum Ascomycota; class Dothideomycetes; order Aulographales; family Aulographaceae; genus Aulographum; species Aulographum hederae. The sequence continues at coordinate 103,688 of ML977150.1, forward strand.
TCCATCCTCTGTGCTAGACACCTCGTTGCTCGATACGTCCTCGCAACTGATGGCGACGCGGGCGTCTCTGACGCATTGAACACTAACCTCTTCCTCAATGACCTTGAAGGTGGTCAAAATATACGGACTGGAGTCCTACGTTGGGGACACAATGTGGAAGACCTTTTGACGGAACATATGCAGGACTCGGTGGTTGACGTTGTTTTGGGCGCCGACATAGTGAGAAGCTACTCTCCTGATTTTGGAACCGGAAATGCTGATCTCGTTGTTACGTAGACCTACGACGCGTCTGTCATCCCGTCATTGCTAGCCACGTTTCTGGATCTATTTCGAAAGAATGCTGCATTGCAAGTGCTGATGTCCGCGACAGTCAGGAATCCGGAGACATTCGAGGTATTTACTCATGGCTGCAGTGTGTCTTCCCGTTCGTATCCGATCTGCTAGAGGCTAACTTAGTATCTTACCAGATCGTCATAACATATCTTTGGAGTATGTGAACACAGAGGAAGCAGTCGACCCTGAGCAGAAGGGGCCATTTTACCCCACAAATGTACCCATACGGGTGATGCGGCTTTCCATGAGTGGCTGTTCTCAGTCGGTTCTCCGCAGAAGCTGACTTTGAGGTTGACGATCGCAATTGACGACTTGCATGCCTTGGAAAGCTGGGGAAAGCCACCTGATGTGGTTCTCGGATCAGCTTTCCGAATGCAGTGCCAACTCGAACTTCAAGTTGATACCCGAGTCTGGCTGCAGCGTGTATGCGACCCGTTCCCCGCCCTCGTAGAAGAAGGCGTGGACCTTGTCTGACACAGCTACAAGGAATCGGATCAAGCTCGAGGATTGTTTAGTAGTGGCACACACCGCCCTCATCGGTATGGTATACCTGGGTACGACAAGATAAAGTGGAATTCCATGCGCTAGGAAGGCCCATCCAGACCACGAAGATTTTTATACCATCGAGGCCAATGAAAGAGCAAGACCTTCAGCGTGAATGAAGACATTCTGAGCACTTAATCCAACGTTTCGAACCGTTAGACAAACCTCGTCATCTCTCCAATAATGCTTACATTCCCGTCGGCAACCGCTAGTCGGGAACGCGCGTTGAAAGGCTGTGTACCTACCTACCTGAACCGACTTTGCAGTTTGCACGATCGAGTCTATTGTGTGGCTAACTCGGCTACTGGCAATGCAAGCCATCGAGGTATGATGCGAGCCGCGAACTGAAGTTCCATGCCCGCTGTCCATGTCGGCTGGTTCTGTCCCTCAAGGCAGCCCACAGGCTACAGCAAAGAGTCAATTTTTACCCAACCATCGGAGATCTGAAGCGCACACTCCATGCGCCCTCTGTGGAGCGATTGCCTACCTAGTGTGTCGGCGAGTTTGGAAGGCAGAGCTGGAGAAATTTGCTCCCTTCTGCCGCGTCTACCCACAAACATGTGAAGGACTACGACGACGACAATTCTAGCGCGGTGACAGGTTGCTGTGTACCTGAGTATCCTCGGCCTGTCAACAGGCATCACGGCTGGACCCTTCGAATAAAATGGACCAAAGCACTAGCATGGTGATCACGGAGGGACCCGTGGTAGGGCAGACACGATGATTCGTGATGGCAGCGGCTATTGCATGATGGCCGAGGAGCGATGGTGAGCACCAAGAGGGAGAAGATTCGGTGCAGACGGGAGCTTCGCAGCGACGGCGTGTCCCAGGAGCAGAGTTTTATGGTTGGCGTGAGTACAGGCGCAATGCAGAGCAGCGACAGGCTCGCGGGTTAATTTATTCCTGAACCACGAGGTTGTTGTCGTGGGGGCACTGGAGCGCATCCATGGACTGGATGCAACGACGTCCAGGGCCGTTAGTATCATCCTGGCTCCGCATTCGGGCTTGGTGGATGTTGCTATCTCGCGAGATGTGCGAGTTCTTTGACGCCATGAGTCGCGAGATATAAGCCTGCCATCCCACTCCCAGTGCCACGGCTGTTTGCAGACACTCGACCAGCAGAGGTTTTTGTTTCGACTTGGAAAGGTCTCACGGCTCTCTGTTCTGTTCCTCCAGCGCCCCACCTCGACCCCGCCAAGCGAGACTCTGCTCTGCCTTATCGACCTTATCGGCGGCGATAGGCGGCAAGAGACGGCCTTTATTCCTCGACGGCGCCGGATTGCCCACCGCCCGCAGCCCTCAGCCTCTGGCTTCTCCACTGTGAGCTTCTTTCACGAGATTCCGCCATGACTGTTATTATTCTGGCGTCTTCTACATAATGGCGTCTTGTTTCCGGGCGCCCTGTCGCCTCGATTGACGCCGTCGTGCTCTTGCGTGTCGTGTGTTCAGACGCTGATCCATCGCTGCTCTTTGCTAGGCTTGATAAGGCACCTCCAGAGACAAAGACCATTCGGCTTGCACTGTGCAGTCATCACGAAACTCAGTGCGCGAGACGCAGTGTCACCGCCTCGACAGGCGCCCTGTCGAACCAAGCAATCAAACCTTACACGTCGTTTGTTGCGGTCAAGCGTTGCCCTATCGCAACGGCAGAGTCCTATTGAGGGTAGATAAACACTGGCACCAACTCCCAATGGCCACCCATCACCGCTCCCTCTCGTCCCAATCGAAAAAGTCCACACATGGTCGACCCCCCAAACCCGCCCTCTTGACCAAGAGAGGCTACAGCTCCACCAATTTGAGCTCGAGTAAGAGGAACTCGCGCGCGAGGGAGGAGCCCGAGCCCGAAGACGAGTCCATGGCTGCTTCATTCTTGCAATACTGGTAGGTCTTGTGTTGGAGATCGAATTGCGGCAATTGCATGTACTGACTGGAACAAAGCGCTTTCTGCGAGAAGCAGATAATAACGCCCAACAACTCTGTCCTGTATTGCTCGGAAGCGTATGTCCAACTGCAACTCTCCCCTATGACTCACCCATGTACTGACTGAAAGACTAGGTGCAAGCGGAAGGACAACACCAAGGTCCTGAGCTTCTCTTCCTACTCTCCCGAATCTCCTCCCATGACGCCGTTCGCCAACTTCACTTTTGACGACATACCCCACCGCGACATCGTCCCACAGCTCTCCCCCACCACCTCCTACAGCAACCGATTTTCATACTCAGAAGCTTCGGACGAGGAGCACACATTCCCGACAGAAGATTACAAGTATGGACATGGCCATACCAGGAGTGAATCCGAGGCGGCTCGTTACCTTCGACAATTCCAAAGTCCGTCCTCGCTCTCTGAGGAATCACGCCGTACACCACGCCCCCGTTACAACCGGTCGTCCACCTCCATGGCCAATATGAGCATCGCACCTTCTCTCTCGCACACTCCCAACTCATCCGTCAGCATGTCAATGCCATATACCCCGTCAGCACGACCGCTTCCCCCTCGCACACAACACAGCTCGTCGTATACTTCCAAGTCTGTCGACCTTGTGACCCCGTTCGCCCCTATGCCCATGGCGTCGAGCGAGAGTCTGACGACGCTTACCGGATTGAAAACTCCACCCATGACCCGGAGTACCACCGACTTCACCGCCATGGGCGAGATGCAATACGAGAAGAAATCGTCCCTCCCGTCGCTCTCCCCCGGCCATGGTAGTCTCAAGCAACTCCTTAGTTTCGGCAGCCATGATGGATTGCCCACTCCGTCTACTTTTCAAGCAATATGACAATCATGGTCTGCTGCATGCATATCCTTCATGATGTAGCCCCATTTGATCCCTCTGACTTCTTTTATTAATCTTATTTTTCAAGATAGAATTGGACGGGGATATTGGCTAGGAAAGGTGCATATTTCGGCATTACTTTCCCGGCGCACTGAATTGGACTTTGGGAGCTTGCGAGGCAATCTCCTCACCCTACTACAATTACGACACCGATCCCCACTGCTCCGCTGGCCTGCGAGCGTGGTGGATGCGGATATAGGAATGTTGATTTGAGGGGTGGAACGGCGTTTTTGTACAAAAGTCGGCCTTTTGCTACTACTTTTTTTTCCTGCCCTCCACATCTACTGGGTTGAGGCGTAGACCACAATCGAAAATGGCCCACAAAACATACCTACCTACCTACAATACGAAAAACGTTGCCAACACCACAGTCACTAGGAGAGATGGGATGTCTCCTCAAGTTCACTTTCCGCATCGAGTCATCTTCCAGATTCTTCTTGTCACGAGAGAGGGGCGTGTCTCACCACCATGCAGCCTGTGCCTGTTTCTTCAACGCACAGTGGCACCACATACACAGGCACTGGCGGTGTGCTGATCCCGTGCACGACATGTTGCTATTTCTGCAAATGCTGCTGATCCGTTTCACTATCCTACCGTTCTCACGCTGCTACAAAGCTTGACGAGTCTTGTTGGTGCTTAGCATGCTCGCCGTTATGGGGCTTGTGACACTCTCGTCGGGTTACGTACTGAAGATGGGGTAGATCGGGTTTCTTCTGGTAGGTGACACTATCCATCTACCTGATATGATCGTTCGGGTGATTGAAAACCGATGATATTTTCAAAATCTCTCATGTCCTGCTGTGCGATGCTGGCTAGATACATACTCCAAAATACTCACTACCGATGCTCAATGCCGGAGTTATCGTTGTCAGACTTTGGCTGCACCGATATGGTTTGATAAGGCTTTCCCATCCCCTCTTCCTCTCCGTCGGCTCCTCGAGCTGCACCGGCCCTTCTGATTTCATCACTACTTTCCACCTCTACGGCACTCGCTGATCCGATGCCGACTTCTCCAGACTCATCTCTCGAATGCTCTTGCTCATCCTCGGACAACATAGCCGCACGTTTGCGATCGACGCGCCGCCGCCAGGGCTTGTACAACAGGACACTAAGAGCGCCGAAGAAGAGAAAGGAGCCGCATATGGCGCCACCTTTCAATCTACTGTTAGCGCGCTGTCACGTAAAGCTTTGGGATGGATCGTAGGAAAAGAAAAAGTACGACGTACCGATAACATCATAATGCTCCCCGGCCAGCTCAACCCCGTCCCAAAAGCGCCCCTTGGGCTCGGCAACATTCAACACCAAATTCAGCATCTGAATCGTGCCAATCGCCACGGCCACGGCGACCGTCACCCCAGTCAACACAATGCTGTAATACAGCACAGCAATCTGGTCACGTGCCAACGAAGTACTGGTATACAACGCCATCATGAGCGCACCATCCGTGGTATCAAGAAGACACATGCCCGCCGTGAACAAAATCGGGAATATCAGAATCAACCAAATGCTCGTCCCAGACGCCGCTTGCAGAGACGAGATACCCAGCAGCGCAATCTCGGAGCTGGTGTCGAAACCGAGACCGAAGAGCACGCCCAGGGGGTACATTTTCCAGGGGCGGTCGATGAGAGCGAAGGCTCGTTTGAAGAGGTGGAAGAGGCAGCCTGCGCCTTGGATCTTGAAGTTGTCTCCAGACTCTGGAGACGAGGACGGGTGGGTGTAGAGCAGCACCCGCATATGCTGCACCAATTTGTACAAGATGTACATATTCAAAATCCCGAGGATGAGCAAGAAGCCCGCGGAAATGGAGGTACCGATGATACCGCCGACGCGGGAAAACGAGTCGAACTTTGAGCTGACGGCCGAAGCGGTGGCGGCCACGACGATGGAGGTGATGACCACGATGGTGCTGTGGCCGAGCGAGAAGAACATGCCGACGGTGACGGGCTTTTGGCCTGAGGCGATGAGCCGGCGGGTCATGAGGTCGATGGCGGAGATGTGGTCGGCGTCGAGGGCGTGGCGGAGGCCGAGGGTGTAGGAGAGGAGGGCGGTGGAGACTAGTGAGGTGTTGTAGTGCTAGGAGAGTTGTTGTGAATATAGGTACTTGGTGTATTTTCGTTCAAACACAGGAGACTGAGAATACATGTCCCGAAAGGGGAAGGAGATCATGATATATCACGTGCCCTCAGTTGAAGAAATATCCTCACCAGAACGACTCCACAAGCTGCCCATACAAGAGCGTTTACAAATATCAAAGTTGCAATGATGGCAACGACTCGAAACGGCAATCGACCAATTCCCGGTACTCGAGCGTGATATCTCTCGGCCTTGTGCGAGAGACGAGAAAGGAGGGGAGAGTCGCTGGCATTATCAGATCCTGTAGGCCCACTGGGGTCCCTGCCAGTGTCGGAGGATGGATTCATGAGATCCATGGTAGGCAAGGACTGAGGTGATCATAAGCTCAACGAAGATGACAGCGGCAACGCCAGAAATCTGAAAGCCGGATTGAAGGTAGAGAAGTGGAACAGGTTGTTATCTGTCCAGAGAGCACGAAATGTTTAGTCGAGAGTCGAGTCGAGGTCTTGAACGTGGGGCTGCAGGTACGCTAATGTGGCTTAGAAATGATGCCATTGGCGGGGGAGCACTCGCCCACCTGGGTAGGAGATGAGGGCATTTCTGACAGATGAAATTGGCAGAAAGAGATGCTTTATGGAGTTTGGGGATTATTCCTATTCCACAGATCTTCATTGCAAATGAGGACCAGGTGATGCTGGGGAGTGCATTTCATGATACCGCACAAAAAATCTACCCCTCGAACTTCTGAAAGCAGAGCGAGGCGTTCGTACCCCCAAACCCAAAACTGTTCGACAGAGCAACCTTGATATCCTTCCTCTGCGCTTCCTTCGGCACGTAATTGCAGTCGAAATCCGCAGCAGGATCTCCAGGATGGTCTAGATTCAACGTTGGAGGCAAGATACCCTGTTTACCCCAGACTGTCAATAATCACCCCACACAAACGCGATGCAAGAATGGGACCCATACCTCATGGAGCGCCAGAATCGTAAAGATGGCTTCTATGGAGCCCGCGGCGCCGAGGAGGTGTCCAATAGCTCCTTTCGTGGAGCTTATATTGACGTCGGCCGCCGAGTTTCGGCCTTGCGAGCCTAGGAGCAGCGATTTGATGGCGCGGTTTTCTGCGGCGTCGCCGAGGGCCGTCGAGGTTGCGTGGGCGTTTACGTAGTCTACTGTACTTGGTGACAGATTTGCGTGCTTGAGAGCTCGCTTCATTGACATGAAGGGGCCTTCGCCGTCTTCGCGGGGAGCGGTCATGTGGTAGGCGTCTGATGAAAGGCCATAGCCTTTCAGTTCTGCGTATATGCGTGCACCGCGGGCTTTGGCATGCTCGAGCTCCTATGGGGTATGGTATTACGAGAAGAATCCAAAGCGAATAGGAAAAGGGGAAAGTATACCTCAAGCACAACGACGCCAGCACCTTCGCCGATGACAAATCCTGCTCGGTCTCTATCAAAAGGCCTGGATGATAAATGGGGCTGATCGTTCCAATCTGTTGCTAGGCTTCTCGCGCGAGCAAATCCAGCGATTGCCAATGGGTGGATGCAGGACTCTGAGCCTCCAGCTACAATTACATCTGCATCTCCGAACGAAATGAGACGCGCAGCATCACCAATGGCATGCGCTCCAGTGGTGCAGGCTGTAGTGGCTGCGTGATTTGGGCCCTGTCTTATTTAGCATGGAGTTTCAGTGTTGGAATAGACTAATACCTTGAAGCCAAACCGCATGGATATGTGACCAGCCGCCAGGTTGATCAATAATCGAGGAACAAACAGAGGAGACACTTTATGGTATCCGTCTTTTTCGAAGGCTACAGCAGTATCATATACCACTTCAAAGGCGCCTATGCCAGAGCCAACATAGACACCCTAGAACAGTTAGAGAACGATTGACTTAGGTCACGGGAATGATGCTCACCGTCGCCTCGCGGTCTTCAGCAGTCGTAGGCTTCCAACCAGCATCATCCAAGGCTTCTTCCGAGGCAGCCATAGCATACTGCGCAAACAGCGCCATCTTTCGTTCTTCCTGTTGCGAGACTCAGCATCAAGACCACATCTCAGGGGCAAATGATCACCTACTCCAGTCTGGAGATACTCCTTAGCAGTCCATTTCCCATCTTTACGACTTCCAGCAGGCACAACTCCAGCAATCCGGCTAGGAAGCGATGCGAATTTGGGACTTCGATCCGCAACCGAGACTATGCCGCATTCTCCCTCGATGAGCCTTTTCCATGTTCGACGGATTCCTGGATTTGTCAGACGGAGCTGGGAGGTGTGTATTTTATGGATGTTTACCAACGCCTAGGGGAGTCACTGCTCCGAGGCCTGTCACTACCACTCGGCGCATCTCATGTTGTGATGATGCAGAGGGATATTTGATGATTGATGTTGGAGGTAAGATGGGCGGATGGAAGTCATGTCCTGCACAGACCAGCTCCCTTTTGATATTGGATTTGAATGCCGCCGATTTCTCAGCATTCACTTATTTATTTTCTAATCTTTTTTCTATTCTATTGCGAGAACTGGAAGATGGTTTTGAGCCTTCTTCAAAATGACTATGTGGAATTTTTCTATATGCTGGTAATGTCTTCAGCAGATGTTGAAACTCGAACTCAGAACCAGTAAGTTACAGCAGGAAATTGCTGAGCTAGAAGCAGAGCAAATTCTATCGTGTTCTAGAAGGAAATGTTCCATGAAAAGGGCAAGTATTATAGACTTCTTCAAGTCTGCTATACGAACAATCTTTTTCTATTCATCCACAAGTTTGCGGTTTGACTTCCTCCCCTTCAAGTCTGCCGTCCACCACTCGCGTCCCAAAACGGCAAGGTCAAAGTCGTGAGATCATTGAACCCTGCACAACCGCCAAAAGTTCTGAAAGCTCCCATCGCCGCAACTCGCATCACAACCTCCGCCACTCCATCAATGGCTTCCAACTTCACCTGCCGGACGTGCCTTCGCGCCCTTCGCGTAAGTCGGACGTCCTCTGTACCAGAAAGTGACTGACACAGTTCTCCCAGACGCCCCGGGGTTTGCAGGCCAAAAGCAACAGCCTCGCGCAACCTGCTCCCTTCATCCAACGTGCGAGACCCATCCTCGCCTGTCCAAAGTCCACGAAAGCGTCTCCCTCCGCCGCCGCTCAAAAAGTGAAAACCACTCCAAACGTCGCTCCCAGGCCTAATGCCGCAAAGCCGCCCGCAACAACGAGCACCTACGTCGCGCCGAAGCCGAAAGAGTCCGTCGCCGAAGTCGAGGCGCAACCCTTGGAGCAGGAGTATCAGGGAGACCCGGAGACGAGTGCGGGGAGCTTGATTGGCACGAACCAGGAGAACTATGCGTCGTATTGTGCGACGGATTTCTTTTTCAGAGAGTGTAAGAGGCCGGCGGCGTATACTATAGGGGAGGTAAAGCATACCGAGGAGAGGCCGAAGAACGAGGCTGGGGAGGATGTTGGCGTGCCGCAGGAGGGGGCGGATTGGTATGAGAGTAAGTTGATTCATATGACCATCCCTATTGATGGTCTCCACATGGTCTCTGGAACCACGCGATGGTGGACTTGATGATCCACGAAAAATGAAACTAATACATCTGTGTTTCAGTCCTCGACCTCGAACCCACCTTCCACGCCTGGGCCCAAATAACCATGCTCCACGTCTACCTCCTCATAACCCGTCTGCGCCACCTCCCGCCCTCCTCCTTCAAAATCTGGGAACAGCACCTGACAGACCACCTCTTCGTGACCGCCGAAGACAACATGGTCGTCTACCACGGCCTCAACGCCGCAAGCATCCGCAACAAATACCTCAAGGACCTCTTCAACCAGTGGCGTGGGCTGCTCGCCGCCTACGACGAGGGCATCATGCGGGGAGACGCTACCCTCGCTGAGGCGGTGTGGCGGAATATCTTCAAGGGGGCTGATGTCGATGCTGTGCAGATTGCTATGGTGACGAGTTGGATCAGGAAGGAGATGAGTCGGCTGGAGGGTATGACGGATGATATGCTTGTGCTTGGGAAGTGGAAGTTTGGCGGGCTGAGGGAGGAGGAGGCCAGGGTGTTGGTTGAGAGTCGGTGGATGAAGGCGCCGTTTGAGGAGGCCGAGGAGGTCGAGGAGAGGGTAGCGGAGGTGAAGAAGGCGTGAGAGGCAGATGATGGGTTTGGTAGATAGAGGGGGTGGGTGTCCGCACTGTATCATATAGGGGTTGCTTCTTGCGTCAAAAGAGCATGGAGTCTTGGTTTCGTGTTGGTGGAATGTAGATGCATGTAGCAAAATACCTCATCACTCGATTAAAGGAGACTGTATTTCTGAATCTCAAATTCTCGTCTGATTGCCTAATCACTCTAAAGCTCGCCCAAACTTCGTTGAAGACGTGAATTAACATTCGGTCTTGGTATTTGAGGCGATATATCTAGTATAGTAACATAATGGTAGAGAAATACTATACCTTTTGATACTCATCAAGGCCAGATATCAGAATATCCACACTTAGTAGTTGAGAGGAGTAATCTGGAACAGATCTACCCCAACCTGGAATAGATACTAATGGCTCCCTATAGTTCACTTCGAATCTGACATCTTAATTCCCTGTATTTAAGTTCATTTGTGTGACTGTGATACAGAACATCAATCGTTTATTGTTTTTCGTAAAATATTGTTCTTTTGTATAGCTTCCTTTCATTAATATTTCATATAAGTTATCTCAACTATCGCTTTCAGAGCCGCTCGCTCAGCCAAAATACGAACAGCAATGGGTATATCTCCTGCCTTTTTTTCAAAAACCACATCTCCGCCCCTATCCCTCATATCCCTCATATCCTCATTACTATATGCAAATATCATCTCCATCGTCATAAATCACGTCAAATCATCCGACCCCTGTCTCTTCTCAATATGCTCCGTCATATTCCCACTCTTTCTCCTATTCCGTCCCTTGACCCCCGGTCTCCAACTCAACCTCCTCCCCGCCTTCTCTGCGAAACTGACCCTGCTCTCCCTCCTCTTGTTATCCACGCCGGTCGAAGGCAACAAACCAGGCCCTTTGCACTCATCCTGTTTCCCAGGATCCACCTGCCGCTTCGCCTGCGGCACCAGCATGAAATAAATGGCCAGCGTGGCGCCAAACGCAAAGCTGGCGACGACGACGCAGTAGGAAAACTCGACATTGTGCTGCACGAGCACGGCATGCATGATGGGAGGGAATACGGCGCCCCCGCTAATCGCCGCTGTGAGGATGGTACTGGCGGTCTTGGTATGCCTTCCCATGCCACGCAGACACATGGCGTAGATGAGGGAGAAGATGGGTCCTTCGAAGAAATAGACCATGATGATCATGACGGAGGGAGTGGTGCCTCGCCAGTTCATGGCGAGAGTGGAGAAAACGATGAGACCGGTGTAGCTGACGAGGAGGACGTAGCGGGGCGTGATCCAGACGCAGGCGGCGGCGGCGATGAAGCGGGAGACGGCAAAGGCGGTGTGGCCGATGGCCTGGAAGTCGGTCGGGTTGAAGGTCGGGTCCACTAGATGGAGGTACTCGGGAAAGGAGGTAGATACTGCTTCTTGTCCGCCGACGTAGCACCATTGGGAGAAGGCGCCGAAAGCGAGGGTAATGAAGATTACTTTGCAGGGGCCGATCTGGGCGTGGTTCGAGCCGTTGGAACGCTGTTCGGTAACGTCTTCAAGCTCGGCGTCGGTTGCTTCGGGGAGCGGGACATAAAAGTATAGGACGGAGAGAAGGACGGTGAAGAAGGCGATGCCAAGGTAGGTCCACTGGACGTCGATAAGTGTCGGAGCATCTTGTACCGGCCCAAATAGCACCTTCTGCGCGAGCAGAGGAGAGCAAACTGTACCGATGGCTTGCACGGCCTGGGACAAATTCAGGCGGGTCTCTGCATAGCGTTGAGGGCCACAAAGAGCGATGAAGCCATTTGCTGCTAGCTCAAGGGTCGACAATCCAAGTCCGACGATGAAGTTGGAGACAAGGAAGGCCGGGAAGGACGTCAAGACCGCGGAGGGCCAGAATATAAGCGTGCCGCAGGCATAGATGACAAGCCCTACGATATAACAAGCCTTGAAGCCCCAGTGCTTGAGGACTAGTCGTCCAAAAGTGAGGGGCCCAATGAGATACGCGCCAAAGTATGCGCTGTGGATGCCTATCGTTTGACCAGCAGACATGCGAGCAATGACCTGGAAGTGCGAGTTGAGAACGTCCAGCAAGCCATATGCAAAGCCCCAGAGGAAGAACAATACAGTGACCATCGCCACAGAGAAGAAAGACTCCTTGTTCGTCATATATACCATGCTCTTCTTTTGCTTGACGTTGACAAAGTCGAAGAATGCTGGTCCAGATGCCGCAGTCGTTGCATAAGTCGATGTCCTTGCGGCTGGCGGCATTTCGCTCATGTCAGGGGTAGTAAGGAAGTCCATGATACCGATCGAATCTTCCCGACCTCTTGCTGTTTCCACTGCTTCTGGCTTTACTGGGGAGCCATTCGAAGGCCTATGCCGGATGTCATCCAAGCTGCTTGGCTGGATATCGTCTCCTAAAGCGTTCGTCTGGAAGTCTGGCAGTTCGCTGGCCGGCCCTGATGGACCAGTTGGACCAGTCAAAGCATTTGTTTGGAAATCAACCGCATCTGCCCGCGGACTAGGGACTTCATCCGATGCCGCATGTCGAAAAGGAGAAGTGCCAGTTCCGTAATTACTATCCCCCTTGTTCCGAAGCGCGTGTGGCATGAAGCGAGATACCAGAGGCTTTAGTGCAGGCACGCAAGCACACATCATCCCGACGTGTACCTCGATAGCCGTCCACATATACGAGTATGAGGCATACCAGGAAAAGTCCGTGTTGTTCCTAGAGTCCGCGTTTCCAGAATCGACGTGGTTTTGGACATCGGAAATCCTGCTCGTGAACGCATCCTGCAGATACGCAATTCGGACGACATCTACGGCCACTACTAGCCAGCCAAAGCCGAATGTGATGACCAGTATGATCTTTTGTTTGGTTGGCAGACGCATTGCCGTGAGGATTGGCATGGGGAGGAAAAGGATTGCCAGGTCCGTAATGATGTTGACAGGCGCAGAACAAAGGTACAGAGTCACAATGTTTTTGCACTGTGCTGAGTCTGGTATGGGAGTGTCGAACGCTGCATCGACTGGGATGCACTGCAGGACGTTCAGGAGGGTGAGTGCCAGACCGGCGACATTGACGACAACGATTGTTAGAAGGACAGCCCATTTGAATATCTTTTGCGCCTTTGACAGTCGTAGGAAGAATATCAAGATCGAGGTCTTTGTCGCCATCAGGACGGGATTCTATGAACGATTAGCATGGGAATTCCATTGCGAGATATTCGAGACATGTCTCACGTACATAGAAGACCGAGAAGGCATATTCAGACTTCTTCAACAGCGACCGATCGTCAACCGATATTGTTACCTCATGTTTTCCCAGTCCCACGGAAGTGCCGTAGCATATCGAGATGGAGAGCCCGACACCAAGGACCTACAGAGATGTATGTCAGTACATTTCTCTGTTTTTTCTCGCGAAGGGGGGCAAAGCTAGTGAACGAGACCCAATTGAGGACGAATCAAGGGCGCAACCCGAGGCCACTTCTCAAAAGTAGAAGCGAGCAGATGCTCTCGAATTGACCCGGGACACTCTCACGAGAGTTTCAATTCTTCGAGTGGATCTATAAAATTTCCCCAGATTGGCACCGTCCATAACATCTAGCACACGCAGTCTTCACTCAATTGCACTCACCCAAGCCAATATCATAAACCAGTCGTCCAGCGTGACCTTCCTCACAATGGCACATCTCGACACCATGCGCAGAGCGACGAAAACAGTCGAGAGGGCGGTCAGGATGACAACGACGACCAGCACAACGTCGCTTCGAGAATCGGTGAGACCCGCCATATCACCGTCTTCGTCCTCGAGGCTTGCGCGCCGCGCATCGTCTACAGGTGCGGGGAGTCGGGCGATCCGGGGAGCCAGCTATTCAATTGATGGTGTTTTTCTTCCGGGCGATCGTGATCGGAGGTATGTAGGGACTTATAGAGGTCCTCGAGATTCTATCGCAGGTGGTGAGGGATGGAGATGCCGTTACGACATGACGGAATGTGCTCCGGGAAAACGTTTTGCGAACCTTGGGAGGAGTACGGAGGTAAGGTAATGAGGTGGAGAGAAAACGGCCGCTTGGTTCAGTGCAAAGGACCCTTACCTGACTGACGAAGAAGAGTTCGGGAGGAGGAAAAGAGGAGGAGCAAGAGCAAGAAGGGAAGAAAGCCGTGGTCAATAATCGGCGCACTAAAAGCCCGTAAATGGTCTACTAGGACTACTACTTTTTCTCAACCCTCAGGCCACGCCGGCAGGATCTGCTTCATGGGTTTGCGTCCTGGCACCGACACTAGAGTACTTTCTACGGGAGCTGTAGAAGTACATGACCGGCGTGCTGGCCGAGGGACTGGAGGACGAGGAGACTCGACCTCAGCGTGCTCAGGCAGTCCTCGCCGACCCCAGCCGTGCGTGGGCTTGCCCGTCCACGGCCATCCAATCGAGCACGAACAAAGCATCGAGTGCGTTGTGGCCCTTGTGGGGAAGCGAGAAAGTTTGTCACTCGAAGCATTCCCGCACGTCATTTTGAGCCCACGTGAGCTGCGCCGAGCAGCACTGGCGGTGACCGGCGCGCTCCCCTCTTCAGATCTGCTGACTAGACGCAATGGACGAGTCGCAAACTGTGCAAATGTGGCTGGAGAGGTGTGATCGTCAGTTGTTTGTTTACTGTTTGCAAGGCTTGATATTGGCAATCGACGTTCTGCGAATTGAAGCAGTCTATCATCATCATCATCATCATCATCCATTTTACAAGACGGCAGGGGAGAACAAGCAGCATTCTTCATCTCCCACGCCGCCTCACACCATCCGATGACGGCTTTCCACTCAATTCCTTGGCCATTCAAGCTTCCCAGGAGTCCAGGACCTCCGGAAGCGAAAGGAGGGCCAAATTCCGAAAGCCCTTCTCCTCGGTCTCCCCATGTTAGAGAACAAGCACTTGGGCTCAACCGCAGCAACTCCGCATGAGCCGGCCCGACTCTGCATCTGGGGTCTCCGCCCGGCAGTTCGCCAAAACCGGAGCCGCAACTTTATTATTGAAGGACTCGGGAGTGACTCGACTCACTCGAGTGACGCGGTGCTTCAATCCTCTAGGCACATAATATACCCGAGGACGGGACACAGCAATTGGATTGTCACCACAGCCTTCAATCCCATGTAACAGCCTGGATTATTCCAATTCTTTTCTGCTTCCCACGACCTGGAAAGTACAAACAACTACAGTCAGAACATAAAGCATTAGGTATTGTTATTAATTGCAGTAGTACTGGTATCAACCTTTCGCTTTTCCCCACACAAAGGACGAAAGCATACGCCCAATGGTCCAATGCATCCAATATCAAGACGGGGGGAAAATGCAAAACGAATGCACACTGAAATAACCAAAACACCAATTATGTCCTCCTCAAACAGTACATCAACAGTTTTCCCCCCATGTCCCCATCCAATGCAAATATCCTTTTTATTCCTACACAAGTCTCCCAAACGGCGAACATGGACTTTTATAGCATGCCGAAGAAGCTCAATGCGACGGCCATGAAGCCGGTGATGGGAACGGCAATGCCGGCGGCAGCACCAGTCGACGACGCGGCGTCCGCGCTGCTGGAGGCTGTGTTGGAAGGCGAGTCCTCATCGGACGAGGTCGTCGCGGTGCTGGTTGCGCTCGCCGCGGCGGCGGCTGAGGAACCTGATGCGCGACGTGTTGATTGAGCGGCTGCGGATTGGCTCGCCGCGCTGTTGTGGTAACGGTTAGATGAAGAACGATCCAAGGTGGAAGAGAGCCAACGTACGCATCAGCGGCATTGCAGTAAATTATCTGGCGATTGTTGTCTCCGACCTTTGCGGGATCTTGGGGGCAGTCGTTGTAGCACCTAAGATTGATGAGTTAGTTTTCTTGGACACCAAGCCTCCATGTTCAATAAGAAACTCACCTATTGTAGATATCGATCGCAGCGCAAAGGCATCCATAGTCGTTTGGTTGGCAGGCGTCGAGGCCGATTTGGCCAGTGGATTTGCAGGTCAGGACGATGCTAAATTGTGTTAGACAATGATGATATGGCTGGGGCGATCTTGGGGTTTACTTTTCAATAGCCTGGACGCAAGGATAATTGCTGCCAGTGCTGGAGGTTGCGGGCGTCGCAGCAGATGTCGTCTGGGCAGCAGCATAGCTTGCGCCAGCAACGAGAAGAGCGGCAGTGTAACGCATTGTGAAGGATGAATGGAATTGATGTAGAAGAGTGGAGAATGTGGTTGTTCTGGATGCGATTGTAGATGCTGAAGAGCTGAAATGCGGTTGTAGCGGTTGTAGCAGTGGTAGCTGAAGTATGGATTGTTGTTGATGTTGTTGACGTTGTAAGACGTATGTTCGGGAGGTGAAGATGAAGACGAAAGCAGCGGACCAAACGAGTGAATGTTTACTAGCAACGAGCGACGAAGAGACAACAGAAGGGACGACGCGCAACAGACGAGAAAAAGGATGTGGTGACAGGCGCGACGCTTCTTAACAGTAGAGACCAGTACAATAATTTCATCTCGTGCTCGGGAGGCGCCAGCCAGCCATGCTCCATTGGGGAGACGCCAGCTGGGGACTCGGCCACGCGATCCCCTAATGAGGTTCGCTGGACTGACCTCGTGGAGCACGCAGGTAAGATGAAGAAACAGCGCGTGCGACAGACCTGCCCGATACTTGCAGGATGGTGTTGTCATCAGCCATCCTCTTCCATCTCCAGGAAACCATCCGGCCCCTGGCTCCTGAGATCCAGAGATCCAGAGTCGAGGCGTTCTTGCGTTTGCGATGCTCGAGTTTCCGAAGAATCAAGGTGCACTCCACGATGTTTACGGCGGACCGTTACGAGAAACTTTTTTAGCATCAAGCCGCAATGAATGGCCCCGACGCGTTGATTCGCCGTGTGTGTTGCGATCGGCCGCACGAGGCTGCGAACGTGTTAGTGAAGAAGAGAAACTTTGTGGGGGACGCAGGGGTGCGGTAGCAAGCCGCTGCGAGCGTTCCGCGCCCTCAGCGTGCATAAGAAAACCGTGGGGGACATCAACCTGCACCAATCTCTGCGAGTTCAGGCAGTGCATCTGTGAAATTCGTTCACTTTTTTTGTTGGAGTTTTCGAGAGAACAGGAATTCTAGTTGTCTGCTTTTTATGGCTGGCGTTGGGAGTTCGAAGCCCCCCAATCCCAAGCGAGCATTGACTAAGTCACGTGAGCCGGCAACATTGCTCTTATCTGAATCTCCATCGAGCAACCTGGAACAGGTGAGAGTCTAGCATACTTGGTCTTTGACATTAAACTCATATTCCGTCTAAACAGTCTTCATAAACAAGCAAATTATTAATACATACCACATCACGTGTGGGAGAACAGCCCAAACCATCGACCCCTTTTCATATAATCATTACTGCTCATCAACAACCTCCTGCCTCTCCTCTGGGCTCTCTTTCGTCGGTACTCCCTCAGGTGGCACCCACTTCGAGCTCTTCCACGGTTTAACACCCGCAACATACATCGTGTCGATCTCTTCAAGAGTACGTCCTTGGCTCTCGCACACAAAGAACCAGGTGAAGACAGCGCCAGTGAAACACATGCTGGCGAAAACGTACCCGTAGCGGTAGTCAATGGCACCCGTAATGTAGGGGGTGAAGAAAGAGATGAGAAAGTTCCAGATCCAGTTGGATGCCGTCGCCATGGCCATGCTCCGCGCACGGTACCTCGAAGGATACAATTCTCCCACAACGCACCAAATGAGGGGACCCCACGTACTGGCGAATCCAGCGATGAACAAGCAAGCGAAGACGATCATGGCGGTTCCAGCACCGGGAGTATTCTGGGGCACGTTCTGGTCCAGAGCGAAATGGCCGACCGAAGCAAACACCATGAAGCAGACGAACATCCAGAAGCCGCCGACGATGAGGGACTTTCGACGACCGAACTTCTCTACAACGTAGAGTCCGAAGAAGGTCGTGCCGAAGTTTACTCCTCCTGTTTTGCGTCAGTTCTCTGCCCAGGGCAATTGGCAAAAGGGGTCGCCCAGGAGTACTCCCAGGATTGCTTCACTCAACTTACCGAGTATCATAGAAGTCACAAAGCTGTTATTGATGCCCGTTGCAACGAAGATTGATGTGCCGTAGTAAAAGAAAAAGTTGGATCCTGTGGAGGGTGGTTAGCATATTCTCTCAAAAAAGGATTGCAAGACTCCACATACCGGTGAGTTGTTGAAGCATTTGCAGCGCAACACCAATAAACAAACGCCGCAGCATAGCTGGAGCAGTGAACATCTCATACCATTTCCCACCAGACGTCTCAGCCTCGAACTTCTCCCGGATCTCACGCATTTCGCGCACAACCTCTGGGTGGTTCTCGTGGACGCCGTATACGGTGGAGACAGTATTAGTCGCTCCGGCCACACGACCTTTGCGGAATTCCCAACGGGGACTCTCAGGAAAAAACAGGATACCGCAAGCCATGATGGTAGGCCAGATAAATCCAAGACCCATGGGCAGCCTCCACGCGCGTCTGCTCTGGTCCTTCTCGGTGCCGAAGTTGATACAGTACGCGACGAAGATTCCGAGGGTAATGAAGAGCTGGTAGCAGCTGACGAGAGCACCTCGAACTTGTCGGGGAGCAGTCTCGGACATGTAGAGTGGTGTCAGAACGGACAGACCGCCTACGCCCAGTCCAGCGACCCATCGACCGATGGCAATTTGGTACCATTTCGTGGTCGTGGCGATTTGGACAATGACGCCAACACAGAAGATGATATTCCAGAAGATGATGGAAAACCTGCGGCCAATCCTATCGGCGATGGGGCCAGCAGCGAGAGCCCCTATAAGCGTGCCGATAGAGAGTAAACCGACGATAGTACCCGAGCGCGAGTTGGAGAAAGCAGGTTTTCCGTCCTTGGTGGTGTCGGCGAAGTTGTCCAAGAAGTCTGGCATTTCCAGGAAACCCGAGATTTGCCCTGTGTTTGGATGTCAGTATTCAAGCGTCCACCAGTAGTATGGGGGGGAAAAGGGGGTGCAAGAACTGGTTGAACCAGTGCCATTTCTCAAAGCACGAAAGAGATGAGAGCCCTGAACAATCCCGGAGTTCTCAAGAGGGATACATCTCTGACAAGTAGCCGAGCTTGGCGATTGGGTTGGGGCTGAGAACGCAGCATTTTCCACGCCTGTCGTCCATCCGGACCCCCACGAATTCTTGTACCCACGTGACGTAAAACTCCATAGCGTTTCCGTTTCCAACCCAATCTCGAAGCTCGGCCACTTGAAAAAGTCGTATTTGTCTGGAGGACTGCGAGGTTGCTCCAGGAGTTTCATCTCTTTTCGTCCTCTGAGAAATGGCACTGAATCACGCCGTCGTCCATCCGATCTCCCACGAACTCTTGCATCCACTGTGACGTAAATTTCCACATACCTGTATCATAGCCAAAAATCATTCCTCCCATGGACACAAGAATACCCATAAGGAAGATTCTCGGTCGAAACACCTTGACCGGCGCATAAGTCTTCTCAACATCGCGATGTTCGGCCAGAGTAGCGGAAGTGGAATTCGACTCATTACTCCCTTTCCGCGCGGACGGACTCTGGAATCTTGAAAAGAGCCCCATCTTGGGCGACGACGTTATAAGGCTTCTAGATGTTTGGATAGACGAGGCGTGCCAGGTTACATAAGGTACTGATGGGACAATGAATATTCTTCTACATGCGCGCGGAGCACCGCGGACGGTCCCGCACCTTTATAACAAAGCGCATTCCAACAACGGTCGTGTGCCCTACCCAAATTCTGTTGCCCCCGGAACCGCGCTCCCCAACAGGTCACTGGCCGTTAGTGGTTCAGAACTGCGATCTGGGGTGAGAGCGCGGGGAGTGACGACAATGGCTGGCCCACCGCCCGGCCACGGAGAACCGGCATTGGGGGAAAGAAAGGAACATATGGCGAGCATTGCGGAGGATAGACGCTGCATCCTCTCTTTCTCCACGAACCGACTCCACGAGGTGGAGCCATGCGAGCGTCTGCCCCATATTTTCTTTTTTTCTTGCTTTCCCACCGCCGCCCCGCCAAAGAAAAAAGAGCCACAACGTCATGGGGGGTCGATATCATGATGATGTTGTTTCTGAGATATGGACAAGCGAGAGCGGCGCCTTGTCAAGTTGTCATTAGCTGGCTGATGCTGGCTGCGGGAGCGCTAGAAGCTTTTACCGGCAAAACGGGTGAAGGAAAGCTTGAATGCCTTTGCGGCTCTTTGCGGTTCGCATGCTCGTGCTCTTCAAGACTCTAGAGAATTCTGGTCGGCGAATCGTCACGAGTGGAGTCGAGGATTTCTACGGACCGGGTGACAGGTGTCTTTATCTGACGGGATAAGCTGACGTTGGTCACATGCTTAACGACTTTGTTGTTAAATGGCCTTTTAACGACTTGAAATCGCAAAGAGGAAAATGATGGTTGACAAAAGTGCTCGGCTGGACACGCCTAAATGGCTGATGAGTAAACTTTACGGGAGCAACACCGAACAGGAAATTTTTTGTGTAAACTGACATCGAGTAATCAGAATGTAGAATTCGTGGCTCACGATTAGTGATGGTGTATGGTGTGCAGTATTTTGTGGTCGATACCCTTGGGGGGTGCTGCAATTCCTTGAGGACTTCAATCGATTTGACTACGTAAAACTTCATTTAGGAAGATGTGTGTATCCTGGAGGCCTCCGGTTGTAATTCAATAGTCTCTTCTCTTCATACCTAATTAAGGAAGGCACTGGAGCGGACATAACCTCAAAATGCATAGCACGGGTGGATTAGCGTGTCAGGGAGATGTTTTCATAAGTTATAGTAGTAGTACAATAGTTTTGAGAACCCTTTCCCATGCGACGTGCGACGAAAACTCAAGTCGCGGGTATTGTACGACAAGGAACAAGCAATACAGATTACGGAAACACGTGCTAGGCACTCTGATATACTACAAAGTAAGAATTGAAGAAGTGACCCGATAAGGAGTAAAAAACATTGCCATTCCGACAGATCCCAGTCATGTGACAGCAAACATTGACGGTTCCTGAAAGCAAAGGAAAATCTTTCTCTCGTCTTCATCGTTGGCTCATAGGAAAGACTGAAAAGGAGGCGCCCGCTAACTAATAACAAATCAGAGTTCCCAAGCCAAAGCAAGACCGAAACCAGCGCCCGATGGCCATCCGACTAGCGAAGGCGATGCTCCCGGCCGTGATGCAACATGTAAAAGAAAATCAAACTGAAATTGTTAGATGAAAACGCATTACAGTAAAGCAACCCTCCTCTTTGTACGTTGAACAGAAAGAAAAGAGAGAAGCATCTCGAGATAATGCGCCTAGTCGTGGCCACCACGTCTTCGGTGCTTGCCTGGGAAATCGACCTCTGGATGAACGACTCGTAAGTGCCGAGTGAGCGCATCATTGCGGGAAAACGTCTTCTCCTCCACGCACAATGCGCAGCGAACCTTTTGCTTGCGCGCGTTGTGGATGGTGTCCTCATGACGAGTCAGGTCATACGGACGAGAAAAGACGGTGCCGCAAGGCTTGCCGGTGGTTGGGTTGATGCGGTCACATCTGTGAGGGCCGGCTTGGCTATTTCGTGCGAGCAGGGCTGCTGACGTCATGCCGCTCCCGCTCGCGGACACAGACGTCGGAGATGATGTCGTCGCATTCGCATTTTGACGGTGGCCTTCGCGTTTGTGCTTTTGAAGCTTCTGCGGCGTCTCGAAACGCAGACTGCAGCCGTGGTAAGTGCAGGTGTACGTGCCCGTGTCGGCCGTCGCCTGCGCCGGTCTGGACGTCAAATCGTTGTTGGGGTGTGAAGTCGCGGCCTGGCCATTGCTGTTGTTGCTCGACGGTGGCGCAGCCTCGCTTGCGCTCGACTCCATCGAGGTCAGGTGAGCAGGAAACTCAGGCGTCTCCTCGGAGGACGAGGCCATTGCGTTTGTCGGTCGATAATTTTGGGATGCTGAGAAGGGTCCAACATGCATGTTCCCAGGCCCTGCGGGAGCGATGAAGTTGAAGGAAGACTGAGGTGGCGCGGTTGTCGTCGTGTACGACGATGAACTTTGCCGCCTCGGGTTGTGGGTCCATGTCTGAGCGCCGCTAGTCGCCATGTTCGCACTGCCAAAACCTTGATCTGACCTTAACTCGAATTTAGATATCGACGCATCATCAAAGTTTTGACTGTTGTTGAACTGCTGCTGGTAGTCGGTCGACTCGGATTCCGGGAAGAGCGGCATCTTGGAGTCCTCCTCGCTCTCGTGATAATCCAACATGGCCTCCTTGGGCGATATCGTCTTGGACTCCGCCGGCTGCTGCTTCATCTGCTGACGCATCATCTCAGCGTCAGCCATAGCCTTCTGCCTGTTTTTGGCTTGGGCGGCTGTGCCCAATCGTTGCTGAGGAACGCCAAATGTGTTGTTGGTGGGAGCAAGTGGCGAACCGTGACGGAAAGGAGACACTGCTCGTGACCCTTGACTCGAAGGCGACTGCGAACGAGCGTCGTTGGCTGCCTGTAGGCGCTCATTTACAACGTTTCGGAACGGTGAGAGGAGAGTTGGATTTTTTGACTTGATGGCGGCGGAAGTGTTGATCGGAGCGGGCATCGGAGTGTATAGTTCGTCTTGTAAGATGTCTGATACGGTACGTTCGAATCTTGGGACTGTTCTGCTAGTGTCTGGGAGGCCTGAAGCGTCGTCGAGTTGTAAGTATTCGGCCATCCAGCCATCAGGCTCTAGCAAGAGAGTCTCACCATGTGTAGGGACCTTGAACCCGTCGTCTGTCTCCTCTCCGTGCGTAGTATGAGGCGTCGCAGGTGAATGGTCTCCGAAGCTCGATACAGAGTGGCGGCTAGAATGAGCAAACCCAGGGATGTCGTCTTCGTTCGCTTGCTGGTCCATCAGTGCCTGCTTCATTGCCATGTGCGCCGACATTGTCGTGTCGAAGGTTTGCGGTGTCGAGTTCTGGTAGGAAGCAGGAAACGACTCTTGGATCGGGGTTTGAGTTGGCGTCGGGAGATGATTCGAGAACACTCTTGAAGATTCGTCAGCGATTTGCGTGTACGAATGCGGCGCGGAAGTAACTGACTGTGACTGTGCGTAGAAGCCACCAGGTTGGCTCCGGCCGTACTGCGCAGTCAATGGGCTCGAACGAACAGCGGGAGACGACTGCATTCGCTGCTGTGGTCGCCCTCGCTGGGAAGCGTCTGCTGCTTGGTAGGAGCCCGTGGAAAACTGACTGGCGTCGTCGTAGGACCAGTTGTAGTTGTTATCCGTCCCGTCCGCGAGAACAGACTGCTGCGGGTATGCGAAGGAGTTCTGGGGAGTCGGGGTCGATTGTTGGATCGCGATCGACGGATTTTGAAAGCCGCCGAAAGCGTTAGACATGAAATGATCCGTAATGGAGTTTGGCGGTTCTATGGCAGCGCCGTTGGAAGCCAGCAAAGACTCGAAGTAGTGTGTGGCAGGTCGTTCGAGAGCTGATGGTGAAGGTGTGGATAGAGTATGGGGTGCGTGGTCGAAGAAGGAAGAGTTGGTGGATGCCGGGGATGGGAGATCGGTATGATGAAATTGACGTCGATGATGGGCTAACATAGTAATGGTACGGTTCGTATGTAATATCGAGTATCGGGCCCAAAATAAAAGTGGCGACGGCGCTTGTATTTGTACGGCCGGGGCACTGATCGGGCCTCCCCTGTCGACTTTCCTGATTTTGCTTTTGCTTCTCGCTGCGGGAATTCTGCTTGGTGAAGGTTTGGAAGAGGGTGGGCGAACGTGGAATGGAAGCGAGCACACCGGAGTTATGAGGTATTAAGCACGGCAAGTCGGCTCGGAAGGTGATTATTAAGTTACGATGGAGGTTCGAAGGATCAGAAGGATAGAGAATGTGATCCGGGTTGCTGAAAGCCGTGGGATTAACAAAGGCCGGGCACAGAACTCAAGCGATGACGGCATCCTCCTTAGCTTTGGCGCTAGACCCGATCGAGCCAGCCGCAGCCATGGAAGTTTTTTTCGATCCTTTCGAACATTCCACGAAGCCACGCTGCGAGTGACACCCCTGCCTGCAGCCCTACCCTACCGTTCCTTTGCATCAATGGAAGAGTCGCTATCCGACCATTTTTGGACTTCATGCTCGCAACATGCACTCGCTGCGCCTCACCTGCGATATTGAGTTTGTGCCTGTATCCTCGGCCAGGAACGAGCTGCGCGGGGACAGCTGCTCTGGAACGAAGCAAGCCGCGCATTCAGCAACGATCAGCACCACCGGCGAGCGCGTGACTTGCGCCCGCCAGCTGGAGTCTACGCCGTTCCTGGAATGCTGCGAGCTGAGAGGATTCGCAGGAACCGAGCACAGCGATATTGCATTGGCTATTGAAATGAAACCAGCCAATCCTCGGATGGGAGAAGCGACAGGATCGACTGGCAGCGTGCGATTGTTACCCAGCTTAGCTCAGAGTATCTCACGCGCTGGGGTCCTGGAGTCCTGGACGGAATAGCGCTTTCAAACCTGTCTTCCTGGGCAGGCTCGAGGTGTGCTGCAAACGCTGCCTGCAGCTGCTGTGCCGCGCAGGACTGTCACTGAGCGCAGTCGATTTGTTCGGAGTCTCCGTTGAAGGGGACAGCATATCCAAATCCAGAACCCGCGGCGGCAGCTCATAAGGTGCGGCTCTTGAGTCTTGGGAATTCCGCGGGAAGATCTAGGCCGTACAGAAGACGAGCCCGTACTCCTGGGAGATCTGCATTGTAACCATGCTCGGGATAGGTGATGAAGGTTGTCCCTGCAGCATTGAGGCTGTGTCCTAGCCGCGAGTAAGCGCCATTGGACGAAGACTTTTCAACGTTGCGATCGGAGGCCGCCGTCGTCGCATCTGGACCCAGCATTTCGCTCAAGCTGGCTGTTGCAGTTCAAATTGGCAGTCTTGGGATCCTCGGTCGGAGGACACGACGCTTACGAGTTACAATTCCCAAGCTGAGCCACAAATAGAAACTTGGAGTGTGGCCGTGTGGCCGTTGAGATTTGCCCAGATCTCAACGGTTGTCGAGTAATCCGCGATGAGATCGTAGGGCTGGCTGACTCTTGCACTCGTAGGTGGCTCTCGGACCCGTACCCGACCATCGCGGGATTTCTGGCATCCGTCTTCCATCTTGCTTAAAGTGGCTGCACCCCGAGCAAGGTAATCACCTCTCCTTTCGATGCCGCTGCCGCTGCCGATGGGTAGACGGCAGCGACACATCGGGTAGAGACGACATTTCACGACCATCGAACATTTCCCCCAATCTTATCTCTCTCGCGGGCATCTTCCGTCTGGCACCCCGAGAAAGGAAGAGATGGTCAGTTACACCACATTGCGCGCATCTCCAAGAGCTGGATGGGGAATAACATTTACGCGACATATTGCCAATTGCATTCCAGTCTCCTTCTACCACACCCATACGAAGCCTCGTGAAACAACACCTTACGCCGCCGCTGGTCTCGACGAAAATTCAAAAAAGAACGGAGAATAATCGCTCCTGGCAGCGTTTTTCGCAGAACGGAGCTTTGTTGCTGACGGTCTGGACGTTGGACGGATGCGAAGCGGATTTAACTCGCTGTTGCGACCCGACCGGCCGCAAGTCCTCGTCGCGAGCCTGCTATCCATCCCAGAAACTACGAAAACCCCAGCGTTCGTCCGAAAGATTATTTCCGCGTCGACTACTGCGCCGGCGGGCATGCTCGACGAGATGAGACTCAGCATTACATGAGCGTGCCTGGAATAATCCAATATCTGCCGTTTGACGCCGCAGAAGCCGCTGCATGAAGGTCGAGGGCGCCGCTCGACACGGCGTGAACAAGACTCTTCAATGCCCATCCTCAAATATGTGCCCCTCCGAAGCAACGGTTATGTCTCGGTGCTATGAGCCTGAGAAGGTTTGAATACATTTGAAATGATGACTATAAGGAGTATGTAGCTTGGAGACTTCGAAAGCATTCCACCCTAGCGAGTATTTGGCGCAACGATCATTCGAAGGACGTTTGTTGCAGGAGTCCATTCCAAAATCCATATGATCTCAAGGTTGGTATCTTTCAGATATGGCCTGGTCTCAGTTTCATCAGGAGATCATAAGCAAAAGACCGTAGTCTCCGCGATATGGTGGCCGTCACCAATCGCGATCAATTAGAACCAAGGATCAAGGGTTCCCACGAGCGTACCTTCATCTAATTTTTTTCAATTTCTCTATTTTTTGTGAAAAGGAGGACTTGAACGCTGTATGAGAAGTTGCCCTGGAGCCACGGAGGTATCTAGGTTTACAGCGACCCGAATGAAGTCGTCCTGTTCACTCTCCGCTCACAGGGGCTGCAGCAATTCTCCACACTCCAATTAGTCTAACGACGAAAAGCTCGCTTATTAGAAAATCACATATCCTAGAGGTCTCCGGGAGTCCTTTAAAAGTCTCTTCTTTTCTAATGTATTAGAAAAGAGCTGATTTCGTTCGTAGGCAAGAGTTGGGATCTAATTTGTCGTTACTCCTGCTATGCGTTGGATCCAAGCACACACTGGGCGCTACCTAGCACAAACGACGAATTTCCCTTCCAACCCCCTTGGCACCAAGCAACTGGAAGAAGCTCTAACATAGCTGCCTACGGAGGTATATATGGCAAATTACAGCCTTCACGAGGGGTCGAGTTGAAGAAAGAATACCAGCCTCTTGTTCAGCAGATATTGGAAGCTTCAATTTATCAAGAATTTCAATGCATTCTCACTGTCGACTTTATAGTCCAATGCAGCTTTTCTGCTATTTATTTTGTGACCTCCTATAATATTAGCAATTGCTAAGTAGGTCGACAAAGCTTTTCTTTGTTCTTAACATAGGATTAGCTTTCCGTCAGTTCAGGCTGCAGCTCTAACTTTGGGAGTACTCAACGATTCCGAGAAGAGGGCTCGCCACAAACTCTCGCTTGGATTGGTCTCATTACACTAGCATTGTTGGAGACATTACCTGAAGCCCCTCAAAAGGAAGAAGACTGTTTAGAAAATGTTAACGAGCAAGCATAACGAGAACAGCGAGCGAGGAATTCGTGACACGTGACGCCAAGGACAAAGAAGATCTAATCTTATCTGCGAATCGGCAAACGCCAAGACACCGCCTGTTGCCGCAACCTTCAACTGACCGCGAACGTTTCCACACTGCTTGAGCAAACTCCGCCAACGCCTTGACGACACATTGAACAGCAAACGTCGCATCTAAAAAGGCCGCCTCTCGCAGCTTCCTCGCTCTCCACCTCACAGCGAAACTTCCACACGCTGCCTTTCACCATGGACATCGATATGGATATTGACATGGACATCGACCTTGGTCTTGAAGATGAGCCCGAGGTCCAGGCCATGGAGGAGGAGCCAAGAAACGACATCGTTCATGTACTCATACCGCCTCTCTAGCTCACGATAACGCGACTCATCACTTTACCCCAGGACTTCCAGCAATCCAACCATGAAATCATCCCCGAAGCCTACAACATCGAACCAGCCCCATCGAAGGTCCATATTCGAGGGCTAGATACCTTGACCACGGCGGATATCAAACAGTTCGCTGTAGGCCACTACTCGTTAGCTTCGCCAACCAAGATCGAATGGATCGACGACACTTCGGCCAACATTGTCTACGACAACGACTCCGCCGCGTCGGAAGCTCTGTTCGCATTCACACTGGACCCCTCGCAAACTCAGTCCCGCGACCTGCGCCGAGCCAAGCCGCTTTCGACTCACTCAGATGCCGAACTATACGTCCGATTCGCCTTGGTCACCGACGCGAAGAAGCCGCGAGCTCATGAAGCCAGCCGATTCTACTTGATGAACCCGGAATACGATCCTCGCGAACGACGCCAAGGAGATTCTTGGCGGGGTCGTGGAGGCCGCGGAGACTATAACAGGAGGAGGTTCGACGAGCGAGAGCATAAGAGGAGGCGAGATGGAGATGGTTTTGACGCCAGCATGTATGACGATGATGATGGAGATGCGAATCCTCGAGCAGATACTAATCGGAGAAGACGAGACTCATATTCTAGCTACGGATCTGAGGACCGCAACGAGCGACGGAAACCGCGCAACAGGCGGGACCGTGGCGATTTGTTTGGGGAACGGCCGAAAACTCATGGGATATTGAGGGACAGGAGCGCATCACCTCCGCGAGATGGAGACGGGCGCTATGGCTTTGAAGAAGTATTCCCTGAAAGGACGAGTGGCAGACGGAGGACCCGCTCCCCAGTAAAAGAGCCTAGCGTAACGAACGGACGGGGCAAGTCAATTCAACGCAAGGAACTGTTCCCTGTCAAAGCGCCCGCTCCCACCCTCTTCAAAGAAAGCGAATCGAAAGAACTGTACCCAGAAAAGCTCTCGCCGAAACGGACTGCAAAGGAGCTTTTCCCACACAAGACATCGGTCAGCAACCACCGACGAACGGCAGCATTCGACGCCGCAGACTTGTACTCGGACCGATCCAGGAACTCCATCGATCGCTCGCCCGAACTTCGCACCCGCAGTCTTGCAGAAAGGGTCACAGGCGGACCAGGCGTCAGTGAGACTGATGCTGGAATGAGTATACGAGGCCAGTCACAGTCTGGGTTCTCTATCCGTGGAGCCGCGCAGAACCCGAAGGACTCGGCGAAAGAGTTGTTTCCCTCGAAAGGCAATGCAGGAAAGGAATTGTTTGCGGAGAAGATTAGGCCGACAGCTCCTAGGCGGAGGGCAGGGGATATGTTCTATTGAGACATGGGCTGGTACGGTGTTTAAGGGGTTGTCTTATTATCAGAAGGGATCGCTTTTCAGAAGGGGTCAGGCAATCTCAAACAATCTCGGCTCTTTAGCCTAACGATGCATATGCGGCCGGTGTTCAGGGATAGGACGGGATGGGTCTTTCAACGAACCAACATTAATCATAGCTTAATCAAATATGGGATACTCCGATGCGAAGAACAAGTTGCAGCACATGGATATTTCTCATCTCATGCAATCTCTCCTTCTTTCACAAATCGCCGAATTGTGTCAATCGACCCCTCCACAGCACCCCTGGCCATTTTCTTGTACTGGATCATCTTGGCCTTCTCCTCCTCACTGCCTGCTTCAATGTTCGGGTGTACCCATTCGAAACTGTACGTCATCATAAGGTCCGATGTCTCGCCTGAAGGGCCGTCGGAAACGATATTCGAGATTGTCGAGCCGTCTGTTTGCAAAAAGTCGATCTAGATGGTTGAAAGGCAGATTGTCAGCAAGTCCAATTCCAATTCAAAGGCCTTGAAGATATGTTTTCTGGCACAAGGCGACCAAAGGAACAAGAACAAGAACCCAACAAACCCGACACGGCTCCATAAGCTTGCAAACCTCCCTCACATCCCCCGGCGGACCCGTCCCCTCCTTGAAATTCACGACCCGCGTGATCTCACCCTCCTTCTCGGAAACGACGTCGCACCTCGTGATGATGGGCACATATTCATAGGCACGGCGCACTTTGCGCACGAGGCCCTGCCATATTTGCGCTTCGGTGAGGAGGGGGGAGGCGCTCGGGGGGTTGATGGGCGCCGTGTAGGCGAGGTGTATTTTGACCATTTTTTTGGCGGCGGGATTTGGGGGGTTTGGGAGTGGTGGGGGAGACGGAGTAGCGCTTGGGAGTTTACTCTATCAGACACTGTAGGACAGTAGGAGGACAGTAGGTGGTTTGGCTGTAAGATTCTGATAGAGATGGGATATCAAGTAGCTTGCGCAGAGCTCCCCTCGTCCCTTTATACCTCCCCCCACCAGTCGGTGCTACAACATCCCGTCACGCTGCAGATAGTCTACCATTTTTAGCCACTTCTCCCGCAATTGAGTCGTCTGGTTGGCCTCTTCTCGCGCCCCAGAGATGCTGAATTCCTTGGGAGATCAGGTCCCCATCAGACAATCTTGTAAGATTCGCGCGCTGT
Organism: Aulographum hederae CBS 113979; assembly: GCA_010015705.1. Taxonomy (NCBI): domain Eukaryota; kingdom Fungi; phylum Ascomycota; class Dothideomycetes; order Aulographales; family Aulographaceae; genus Aulographum; species Aulographum hederae. The sequence continues at coordinate 133,511 of ML977150.1, forward strand.
TCGAGGCCGAGTCGGGGCGATCGAGTAAGCGTCGCGCATTCGGAGTTTTGGAGGTGATGAAGGGCGAGGGGCACAATGCTGTGGCTGTGCTTTTGTGGCTTGATCCCGGTGGCTTCATATCGAGCTGCATAGGGCTGAGCTGGGGATAATTTATTACGACAATGAAGATTCCTATGCCCACCTACCAGGGCAGCAATCGAGTATCTGTTGCTATGGTAGAAAGCGGAATTAGAGGCCTTTGCCCAAGGTACCAATTTTGCAAAGGATCCGACAAATCGGACAACCCATTTTCACTGCGTGGACACCCCTAAAATACTAGGCAGACACCCCCAAGATTTCCTTCTCAATCGGGACTAGTGCGTTCGGAGAAATGTTGTTCCGCTCCGCGCAAACTCAACACTAAGGCTCCAAGGCACTTCGCATGTCTACAAACTGCCGTTTTAGGCCTGGCTCCGGAACAACGTTCCTTCGACGCTTAGTCAGCAGCGCAAACTACACCTTTTACCTCGGCGCAGCGCAGCCTCAACCACCACATCGCAATGGATCTGCGCGCACCTCCTGCCAGGTGTAATAATGGGCAAGCAGGAGGTGTGATAATGGGCAAGATCAGGAGGTAGGAGATGGACAGAGAGGTGTACATTGGAGCTGCAGATTGGAGCTGCAGACTGTCCAAATCCTATAGAGAATCGTCGAGATCGCGATATGATATGCACCTATGTCTAGATTACATACAATTTTGGTGTGAGATCGGACGGTAGAGCATTCGAACCCAGGGCCACAGTATCTGGAGCCGGAGAAACCAATCTTCCGGGCGCACTAGTCCCGATTGGGATGGAAATCTTGGGGTGTCCGCCTAGTGTTTTGGGGGTGTCCGCGTAGTGAAAATGGGGTGTCCGATTAAGCGCATCCTTTTGCAAATACCGCCCGGAAGAGGAAAGATTCAGGAGTGAAATCCAGCAGATTAGAGAACCGATTAGCATGCAACGCGGAGGATATCTATTTTATTGCTGACTAAATTGATACTCCCAATTTCCTAGGCTTGTCTTCCATTGCCATCTGTGTCTTTTAGACTGATAATAAGGCAAGGAGTATACGCCACAAGGAATCATGAGCTCCCCAGCAGAATGAATAGAGCCATGGGGATTTCATCCCACAAGTCGTGATAGTCCACGATGTACATGTACACCAGTTACCTAGCGGAAGATCTGATTTCCAAGCCACACAGCCAACCAGTAGTACAATCATGCGAATTGGACAAGCCCATACCGGTCAAGTTTTGTCGGTTGCGATGTTTGTCCGCTTAGACGTTCAAGACAGGCGGACGAGGCATGAGAGCTGTTCAGAAGGTTATTTGCACTTGAAGGTACGTACTTCAACTCTGCGATCCTTCACTCAACTTCCCAGGCACTACTGCCCTTTCAACCTCCCTTGCCTTTTTCGCCATTTTCTTCTTCGCCTTCTTGATAGCTTCTTCCTCTCTGAATTTCCTCGCTTCTTCACTGCCAAACAGCTCTCGCCACTGTTTTCCGTTCTCTTCCTTGATTTTGCTGAACAAGTACTCCGCTTTGCCGATTTCATGGCCAGCCTTGATGGAGTCGGCATTCCACCGATCAGGGATCGGTAGAGGATCCGCCCGGAGCTGCTTGTAGATTGAAACTGCTGTGTCTGGCATGTAGGGTGTGATGAGAGCAGCCAACAAATGAATCAAGTTGATTGCGAGCCCTATAACAGATGCACATTTCGAGGGTTCATTCTCCGCAAGCTTGTTGTCGAGCTTGTTCGTTTGGAGAAAGCCATTACCTAGCTGGGATATCTGGAGGACAACAGCGATTTCATGCCGCAACTTGACCGCATCAAGGTCTCAATTGTATTCAGCAAGGAGCCGATTGACGCTCTGCTTCCACTCATCGAAGTTGGAATCGTGGATGTGGTCTGGTACCACGCCATTGTAGTATTTGGCATTGACAAATTTCAGCACACGACTAAATAACAAAGTTGCCCAAGTTTTTGAGAAGCACATTGTTATTGGCGCTGATGAACGAGTCCCAATTGAATTCTGTATCTCCGGTTTCTGGTCTGTGGGAGAGCAAGTAGTATCGCCAAACATCCGAGGGTACTCCCGTATTCTGAGCCGAATCACCAAAAACGCCGATGCCTCGAGATTTAGAAAACTTGCCGCCCTCGTAGGTAAGATAGTCTGTTGTCGAGAGATGGTGGATTTTGGTCCAAGGTTCTTGGGTTCCAATTTGAGTGCCTGGGAACATAACAGAATGGAAGATAACGTTATCCTTGCCGATGAACTGGTACAACTCGACGTTGTCGGGGTTCTGCCACCATTGCCGCCATTGATCGGTGTGACAGGCGGTAATGGAAACGTACCCGATACAAGCATCAAACCATGGGTAGATCACCTTCGCTTCGTAGCCTGGCAACGGAACCTTTGTCCCCTATTTCAGATCTCTTGTCATGCTACGTGGTTGTAAGCATTCCTTCAGCCAGGCCGAAGTGATATCTTTGCCATTTTCAGACCATGCACCCTTCGCGACGGATTTCTGGAAAAAAGTGTCGATCTCGGGCTGGAGTTGATCCAGCTCGATGAAGATGTGCTTCTCTCTGCAGTGATTGGTGTGGCGTCGTCAAGCTTGCAACGAGGATTCTTCAGATCTAGGGAGTCTAGGATCGTGCCGCAGAAATCACATTGGTCACCTCGGGCGCCGCTTGAGTTACAGACCGGGCAGTCTCCTTCGACAAATCGATCTGCCAGAAATGCAGAATGCTTCTGACAGTAGAGTTGGGTGGTTAGCCGCTCCTGTAAGAATCCATTCTGATGCAGCTTCAGAAATATATCCTGAGTGATGGAAGTCTGAAGCTTAGTGTTTGTGCGACCGAAGATATCAAAGCTGATGTTGAACCACTTGTACACGTTTGCGTGGATTGTGTGGTAGTTATCGCAGAGCTCTTGTGGAGTGACATTCTCAATGAGGGCTCTGGCCTCGGTGGTTGTTCCGTACTCGTCGGTGCCTGGAGCAGGACTAGCAGTCAGCTTTGTCGACAGAGGATATACCCATCATCTTCGACAAGTCCAGTGGGTGGAAGCGAAAGTAGGACCTATCACACACGTATAGTGTGTTCAGCCCACGTTCTCGACAGTATCTTGCAAAAACGTCGGCTGAAAGCAGCGAACCGATGATGTTTCCGAGGTGGGGGACATTATTGACATCTGGTCTGAGGGAGGGTAAACAGACATAACATACGGACAAGAAACTAGGGACTAATAGGAACATACAAGGCGCTAGTGATCAGCACGTTACGCTGGCCGTTTCTGGGGAGCACTTGGGTCGGAACTGAGGACAAAGCCTCAACCATCTTGATGGGGAGAAGCAATTGGTTTGAAAGCAGTGTGTGCAGAAGTATCTGTGAAAGCGAAGAAACAGTACCTACCTGTGTTAGCCAAAAATTCGAGGTGAATGCGAGTTGGGTTCCTGGTTTGCCCTTGGCAGGTTGCACAGTCGTGTTTTGGAGCTGGAGGTTCCAATGGTATGTGAGGTGAGGTTGCGGCGAATAGTTTATCCCGAACTCCGAAGGGGGTTGTTGTTGTATGACTTCTCCCTTTCCCCCTCCCTCCCATCTAGGTCTCTCCTTTGCCACAAGGGCCCCAGCCTCTCCCCAGTCTCTTTTGCTGAGACTGCAGGTATCCATCCGTGAGATGATCCACCTTCCCCTGGACCAAATGATTGGGAGAATATCAATGATGAGCCCCTGCGAAACACACGGGACACAAAATTGGACAGGAGAATACCAAAATTACGAAGGCGAAGTTACCGTACACGCAATCCAGGATATATACTTAGACCGCCAGACTCCCATCCCATATGCAGCTCGTCACATCCTTCACCTCTAGGGTCCTTGACGTGCTTGATATTTAGTCTGACTCGCTGTGGGGTTGTGACGTAAGATAAAGTCTTGAACCCACAGTAATCCACCAACCATTCACAGGAGCATGGTTCTCATTTATCACCGCATGAAACGAGATCTGAACCTTACACAGTGCGCAAGGAACGGTGACATGGTGTGATGGCGCTATCATGATGACCTCAAGCTCCTGAGCATCGACTTCATCGAAGAGACGATATAACGGTCCAGTGTTATTTAGAGGTGGGTGGATTTTGTGAGGAATACACTGTAAAGTATCGATTTGACCGATTTGTTGCTACCTTGCCTACGTGTACCTCCTGTACACTTCTATTCAGAAAAGTTTGTGATATACTCGCGCCGAGTGCTGTATCTTAGCATTTGAGATATGGACATGTCAAAAACAGTCTTCCTCATCGGCCCTGGCTTCATCGGCTGGAACGTCCTAGAGCTCCTCGTAGGCGAAGGATACACCGTTTCGGCACTCGTACGAAGAAAAGAGCATGCCGAGCAAATCCAAAAATGTGGTGCTTTGACTGTGCTTGGGAAATTAGATGACAAGGAGTTGATTGCTAAACATAGCTCCGAAAGCAATGTAAGACCCAAGGATGACTTATAGGGAAGGAGTGTGGATGTGGATTGATTGTAGAAACTGACAATAGAATCCAGATCGTCATCCATACCGCAACAGCAGACCACCTCCCCTCAGTAGAAGCCGTCCTGGACGGCGTTAAGTCGAGAGCAAAAGATGGAAAGAGCACTATCTTCAGTTAGTATCCCTTTTGCGTTCCCAAATATGGAACCACGACTGATGCTTTCTTCAAGTCCATACCAGCGGCACAAGCGTCCTCGACGACGGAGCCAAAGGCTCTCACAAGTCCGACAAAATCCACTCCGATGACAATCCCGAAGACATCGACGCTCTAGCGGATGACGCCCCACATCGGCCTATTGACCTCGCCATCATTAAAGCGAAAACAGAGTTGGGAGCAAAGGCGAAACTTGCTATCATGATTCGTGAGTGTTACTCTCTTATTCTACGACGGCGAAGCAGATGCTGACTTCTAGTCCCAGCGCCTGAGATCTACGGATTCAACCACAATCACAAACGTCTTACAATCCAGATACCCACCATCACCCGCTTTGCACTGAAGCATGGCTATGCGGGACACGTTGGCGAAGGCCTATCTGTCGAGTCTCAAGTCCACGTGATGGATTTGGCAAGGGCGTATATCATCCTCCTCGTAAGCGTAACAGCCCCGTCTTATCACGTAGAAACTCTGACCGCGATCTTAAATAGCATCACCTCGAAGGGCTTCCCGCAGAAGATCTCGCAAATCCCTACTTCTTCTGCGAAAACGGTAAAGAGTTCTCATGGCTGGAAGTGGCCCAGCACGTCGGCAATGCCCTGCACGCAAAAGGTCTCATCAAGTCTGCGCAGACGAAGACTTTCCCAGAAGACGCATACGATGATCTTTTTGTGAGTATTTTTGATGCTTGAAACGTGAGCTATTGCTGACCCCGATTAGGGTCCGGATACCCCGGCAATTATTGGCTTGAACTCGAGGAGTCGAGCTGTCAGGTTGCGGAAATTGGGCTGGGAGCCGAAAGAGAAGGGGATTTGGGAAAGCTACGAGCAGGATGAGTTGCCGCAGATCTTGGCTGAATCTTCTTGAAGGTGAGATCTTGCTCACTTCGTACTACGTAGAAAGCACGCATGCTTCATTGTCTGAAAAGAGATTGGGCGACGAAATAGCAGCTCAAAAACCACAATGTGAAGTCGTGATGGGAGAAATGTCTTGATTGATTGAAATGGTAATAACAGCGTCCACTACTAGAACAAACAGCCTCCTACTATGAGATCAGAAAAACCTGCTGATTCCCACAATTGCAATCGGACAAGAAAGAAAACAGAAAAGACAGAACTTCACTCCACCTCGAAATGCTCACGTCCCCTCACGGAACTCAGCTTCCAACAAAATGACCATTCTCAGTAATTTAGGAAGAGGAGAGACTCTCGATTTACTCCCGGAGTTTTCCAGAATACATTGCTTGGGGTGAAAGGGTAGAGAGCTGTCCATCGAAAATGGAGGTTTCCAGGAAATTGTTGCGACTCCCTGTGCCACCGTCCATCTTTCTGCTCTACGACCGCTAGCGATTCCTCGGGCGGCGTGATCCCTTGGTGGGGGATGTATTCTGAGCGACGAAATGGACAGGTTAGCAGTCAAGTTTCGGTATGGGCAATATCCAAGGTACTCACCACCTCGGGTCAGAAATACACCTGGTCATCTTCTTCGTTCTCGTCTTCGTCTTCATCATCTTCATCTTCATCGCCTTCTTCTTCTTCTACGATCAGCGGATCGGCTCGCGAGCCTTTCCCGCCATGGAAGGTCATGCCTCCAATCTTGGGGCGAAGGACCAGATCAATCAGGTCGTCGGTTTCTGGGTCGACGGTCCGAGAAGATCGTGCTTGGGGGATGATGCCTAGGTTTGAGAGGACCTCTGATAAGCGTAAGAGTGTTTCTTTGTGGATCGAGGGTTTGGGCTATCTCACCCCTGGAGTGGTATCTGAATTGGAAGACGGCGATTGGAGCACTGGACTTCTATGTTGTACGAACGAGCTCGCGATTCGAGGTCAACCGATGTGGTCCAAGACTCATTCTTTTGTCAGAAAACCAATGGCTCTGGCAATGCTGGGTAAAATCTCACCCCGCTTTCATCCCCTCCCTCCCAGACATATTTGCCACTGTGTCCGCAATGTCTCCAAATGGCAATTCTGAACTGGACTTGTTGTAGACGTGTTTTGCCTCGTAGATGGAGACGGCGATGTTGCCGAAATTGTTGATCTTCTTTTCAAGCTGTCGTGACTGTGCCCGCGCTGTTTTTGGCATCTCGTTTTGCTTATCTTCCCCCGGTCAACCGTCACTAATTAGTACACTCAATCCCCGACTAAAGCGTGCAGTGCCCTTTACATACCTTTGACGGTCGACGGGAAAACGAATGGCTTAACCTTCCACTGCCCCACTTCGGTGAAAAGCAGACCAGTAATGGTGTAAGAACTATTCTTCTCAATTTTTGTAAAAGGCTGGTCCATGTCTTCGCCATCCAAGCAAACAGTCGCGTCAAGTCCATGCCTGGTGTAAATGAATTTTCGACGTATGTCCAATCGAACTTTGAATTCCGCTCCCGGCACTGCCTCAATAAATGTCACGACACTGTCGTCCCCCGCTGACCCAGCTCTCACGTTCGCTCCATCATATTCCTGCAGGGGCTCGCCGTCGACGCAAACATAAACTTCGAGACCTGGGACATCATCATGGATAGCCATATTGTGATACGTCTGCGGTTTTGCTGTAACAGGGGATTGAATGAGCAAAAATGTCACCTTGAAAGAAGAAAACACCCTGATCTTATATACCCGTACGTTGAGCCCTCCGAGCAAATAACAAAGCGTACAAACCACAGCTGAGCGGGAGCGGATGGTGTTAACTGATTGGAGAAGTGAATGACGTCTAGTTTTGTCCGCGATTGTCCATACCAGTTGGAAAACTGGAGACATCAACATCTGATACCGGATCAAGCCTGACTGGAAGATGCGGGTGAGCATCGTGGCGTCGGCTGACGAGAAATTTGATAGATTGGAAAACATGAGATGGAAGACAAGGATAGAAACGACTCCATATATTTATGGTCAAGGAGAAATGCAAACTGTCTCTTGACTCTTGCATCAGAGAGGGAAAGCCACTTCATAGCCAGACTCACATGGATTTCCGTCGTCCAAGTGCAAGATAGAAAGATGTTTTACCCAAAAGCACCTCAGAATTCAAAGGCATTCAGTGTCGCGGCATGCAAATGGCGTGCGAGCAATCGGTGGAGATGTGGCCAGATCGATTGACCATGTACCTAGAAACCGGCTGCGTGTGATGACCACCTCCAGCTGCAAGTTCGGTGGTGCATCACGTGGCTGGCACGTGACGCCTGTCTGTCAATCCCGTCACATCTAGAATGCTCCACAATAGAGTTCTGAAAAGCTGGAGGTCTCAATCTTCTCTGTCCAGGAAGAATAGATATGGTACTAGACAGTCATGTAAGCAATTATGCGGAATGAATTCTATATCACAACTTTTATTTACCGCAGCCGTGCATTCATCCATGCTAGGCAATGCCTTTCCCACCACCCATCTACGAATACAGCCAACCACGTAGAGTCCAACCGACCGTCAAATCCTTCAGTGATGGCAATTGAACTCACCCATCAATTACGCATTTATGCCTTGTAGCCAACCTCGACCAACCCCTCCTTCAAGGACTTGATTGCCCTGTCGATATCATCTCTCTTGGGATCAGTCACACTGACACCCATATGTCCAAATCGGATATACTTCGTCGCAATCTCCTTGTGCAGTCCTCCGGCGAAAATGACGCCCTTCTTGAGCAGATTCGGGAGAACTTCAGGAGGCGTGATGCCTTCGGGGAGGTAGATGGCAGTCATGCCATTAGCCTGGTTCTCGGGCTTTGTGGCGAGCTGCTTGAGACCGAGATCGGCCACGGCTTTTTTGACTTTCTGGGAGGCAGCGCGGTGAGCGGCGAAGCGGTCGTTTAGGGGAGTAGAGAGGATTTGAGTGAGAGATGTGTGGAGAGCTCGGACAAGCTGTGGGGATGGGGTCGCGAAGTATGAAGGCTTCTTCGCTTCATAGTTTTGCATGACTGGGAATGTGTTAGAAACGGAATTGGTTGATTCGACAGTTGGACCGTACTTGGGAGCCAGTTTTTCCATGAGCCAAAGTAGGAAGTTGGCTTCGTCTTGCGGTTCTTGAACCTGTCCATGGCGCGGCCGGACGCCATCAAAATGCTCAAACCTGCCGGGCACCCAATGCCCTTCTGGCTTGCTGTGAGAACAACGTCGAGTCCCCATGCGTCGAATTGGATCTCCTCAGAGCCTACGCTGCACACGGCATCGATAACCACCAGCGTGTCTGGGCTGACCCTATGGACCAACTCTGACAAGGCCTCAATCTCGCTCAAGACACCGGTCGAAGTATCCACATGCGTCACAGTGATCATCTTGTAAGACTTCTCTTGCAGGGCTTTCTCCACCGCGTCCAACTGCGGCCTGTCGCCGATTGGCGCCTTGAGTTGTGTGGCCTTGACACCATATGTATCGAAGCAATCGGCGAATGAGTCGGCGAAATAGCCGGTATGGAGGACAAGGACTTCATCTCCGGGCTCGACCAGATTGGAAGCGACTTGGTCCCAACCAAGGGTGCCGGAGCCGGAGATCACAAAAGGCTGAGAGGCAGTATCGGTAGTTTGGAAGACCTTGCGAAGCATGGTGAGGACTTCACCAAAGCATTGTACGAAGGGACCTCCGACATGCGACTCGCTAGAGACTATTAGTGTTGCTTTCGGTGCAATTGGAAGACTCGAAGTACCTGAAATGGGACATGGACTGAAGAACAGCATCGTCAAACTCAATTGGCCCCGGAATGAGGAGCGCCGGATGCTCTGGCTGTGAAGACATGACCGCGGAGGGTTCTTCTGAAATTTCTTCCTCTGCCTCGGTCTGTGTCTCTATTGATCTGGTTTTTATTTCTGGTTGAGGAGGTGGAGGAGGCGAAGGCTCGATCTCGATATCGTCGTCAGAGACAGATGTTCGTTCGGTGGAGAAGGGCGTATTCAGCTCTTGTATGGGCGCCGGGTGTAGGTGCTTGGAGATGAGGGAGAGGCGGGAGTTTGCGCGTGAGGCAAGGGTGGAGGTGGTGGGGTAATGTATAGCCCGCGGAATGAATCGCCGCATGGTCGTATAGGCATGCAACACGCAATCGGTGAAGAGATCTGCTAGCCCTATGCGGTCATAGATCCCTAGAAAGAAACTTGAATTTGGACAGAAAGCCCGAGGATGGCCTTGCAATACCTATAGTGGGGTTGTGATAGGGGGAGCCTCTGAAGATGTTCGTCTTCCAGGTGAAAACAGCGAACGGGGAATAGTATTTGTAGAAGAGTGAGAGACTGGAACAGTGCGGAAATAGAAGAATAGTTCCGGAGCAGATTTTTTGGACAGATTCGAAAGTGTTCTGGAGCGGGGACTAGTTGTTTACCAAAGATTTGGTGACTCCAACAACACTGGCGCGAAAAGGGGGCGGAAATAAGGTTCACGATCATGTCGACATTTCAGCCTCAGGCACCGATAACGCATCTTCAACGGGCATCGCAAGGCTCCGAGCCACTTTCTCTGACCTCCGCTCATCCTTCCACCCTCCCACAAAAATTCCCTTGACGCTGCACCCCTCGATCATCTAGCTCCGTGCAGATTACGGACTCCGCCCCGCCGAAGGTCGTCTCCGCCCCGCCCCTCCCGAATATCGTTCAAGCCAAGCAGAGCCTAGCGGACGGAAGCTCACCACCTTCGTCCGAAGCTCTCCAAACCGCCCAACCTCAATCTGTCGTGGACATTTGCTTCGGCGTCGGCCCCTGCCATGACGTCGCGCCTTGTCCTCTGTCTGGGTGACCTTTTCATCCCAGACCGCGCCCAAGATATACCGCCAAAGGTGCGTTGAAGCTCCGTTCCCAGCAGGCAGCTACCATTTGACAGGATCATGCTAACGAATTGCTCACATAGCTCAAAAAGCTACTGTCCCCTGGAAAGATCGGACAGATTCTATGTCTCGGCAATCTCACGGACCGAACCACCTTTGATTTCCTCCGCTCTCTCGCCCCCGAACTCCACATCACGAAGGGAGACTTCGATGTTGAAGCTCCCAACCTCGCCCTCTCCAAAGTCGTCACTCATGGCTCCCTTCGCATAGGCTTTACCCACGGCCACACCATAATACCACCAGGAGATGCAGACTCGCTTCTCATAGCTGCTCGGCAAATGGATGTGGACGTGTTGTTATGGGGCGGTACGCACAAGTTTGAGGCTTACGAGATGGAGGGGAAATTCTTCATAAATCCAGGCAGCGCAACCGGTGCTATGACGACGGGATGGTGGGAAGAGGAGGGCGACCCAGTACCGACGTTCGTGCTGATGGATGTGCAAGGAGATGTTCTGATGCTGTATGTGTACAGCTTGAAGACAGATGCGGCAGGTGCTGAGAATGTCGATGTACAAAAGGTAGCTTTCAGGAGGGGAGGCGGAGAAGTAGGCTCTTGAGGAGGAGGCAAGGAATGAGCGAAATGCCAAAAGATACCCACGAAGAGAGGGCTTCAGACGGAAACCGATGACAAGCACAGGCGAGGATCCATGCACATCTGAGTCTAAGCATAAGTCTCGGTGTAGACATGAGAGTCAACAAACAATCCAGACGACCCCAAAAACATGTTGTTAGCCTCATTTGATCAGAAACGCCTCTCAGACTTCGAAGGCAGATGATCAACAACGAACATATAGCAGAAATGCTACTAACCCGTCCGCTCTTCCATTGCCTACTCGCCTGAACTGTCTTGGATTACACTTTAAGAGCTTCAGTGATAAGCAGTCACCAGTTTTGTGTCAATTGTAATTGAGTAGGTAGCAAATGTCGCCATCCGGAGCTTCGCCAAGGGAGCTGGACATCCTAGCGTGGTCCTTTTCGAGACGTCCAACGTCCTCTCATCACCTTCCCCCCTCCAACCTCGGAAATATCCCTTGTGAGCATAGTTCTTCTCTACGGTAGGTATATGTTTGCAGCATTTCGAGATGTTCATAGCACAACCAACCAATCATATTGAAGCGATTCAAGCAAGCTGCCCCGCGAATCAGTGCCTAGTAAGTGTCTCCCCTCACCGCGTAGACTTTCGGCAGATCTGTGAGCGAAATCCACCATCGGGAAATGTACCGCGTCTAGCAAGCTCCACATTCGCTCAAAAGGAAACATTCCATTGTAGGACAGGTAATGATTTCGCAGTAGCTAAACCAACTTTCTTTGCTCTTCTTGAGTCTCTTTCCTACTGTCTCTTCTACTTTCGCTATCAAGTGTCTTGATCATACTCTCTAGTCATCATGCCGTCCAAATCCGCAGTAGTTACTGTCGATGAGATACGGAAGCACGCTTCGGCAGATTCTCTCTGGCTTGTTGTGGATAACAAAGTATGGGACATGACCGAGTTTGCGCCAGAGCATCCCGGTGGCACTTCGAGTATGTCTTTCGTTCCGACGTTCAACCCCATTTCGCAACTTGAAGAGTATGGAATCTAAACTTTTCCTAATACAGTACTCCTTCGCTACGCCGGAAAAGACGCAACTAAACCCTACAACGAGATCCACGCCCCATCTCTCATCAGCGAAACGCTCTCCCCCTCCAAACTGAAGGGAACACTAGACCAAAGCTCAGTCGACCCGGAATGGACGAAACCACCGCCCGAAGAAACCAAACAGTTGCAACTCGGCAAGAAACCACCTCTCCATACTCTCCTCAATGCCTTCGACTTTGAGCGTGTAGGCTCTGAAACCATCAATCCCAAGGCATGGGCGTACTTCTCCTCCGCCGCGACGGATCTTATTACTCTGGATGCGAACAGGAACGCGTATAACCGGATATGGTTCCGGCCGCGGGTCTTCAGGAACGTGCGGAAATGTGATACGCGAACCAAGATCTTGGGGTGTGAGAGCAGCTTACCGCTGATGATCAGTCCTGCGGCGATGGCGAAGGTGGTGCATCCAGACGGGGAGAAGGTGCTTGCGAGGGCAGCCGCGAGCCAGGGGATCATACAAGCGGTATGTGGAATCCAACGAAGAAAACTGGACATGGAGACCATTTCTAGGGCTCCTTTGAAGATCAAATCTGACACCCAGCAGATCTCAACAAACGCCTCCTACTCCGTCACAGACATCGTCCCCTCCGCCCCAGCGGGCCACCCCTTCGTCTTCCAACTCTACGTCAACAAAGACCGCGCCAAAACCGAATCCCTGCTCCGCATCGTCGAATCCCTCGGCGTCAAAGCAATCTTCGTCACCGTCGACGCGCACGTGATCGGCAAACGCGAAGCCGACGAACGCATCAAGGCAGACGACAGTCTCAGCCCGCCCATGTCGGGGACCAAGAACACGGATGACAAGAAGGGCGGTGGGTTGGCGCGGACGACGGGCGCGTTCATCGACGAGTCGTTTGAGTGGGAGGATCTGGCGTGGTTGAGGCGGGTGACGAAGTTGCCGTTAGTGGTGAAGGGCATTCAGGGGGCGGCGGATGCGAAGATGGCGATGCGGTGGGGGGTCGATGGTATCGTGGTGTCGAATCATGGAGGCAGGAGTTTGGATACCACGCCTGCTTCCGTGCTCGTGTTGCTGGAGTTGCAGAAGAATTGCCCCGAAGTATTTGATAAGATGGAGGTTTTTGTCGATGGCGGCATACGGCGAGGGACGGATATTCTCAAGGCGCTGTGTCTGGGCGCGAGGGCTGTGGGCATGGGGAGGACGTTTTTGTATGCGCTGAATTACGGACAGGAGGGCGTTGAGCATTTCGTCGACAGTAAGTGCCCAGGTGGACATGTTCTTCCAGACCCATTTATACTAGGGAAGATTTCGAAGAAGCCAGCTTGCTAATCATCCCGAACAGTCATGAGAGACGAACTCGAGACGTCGATGCGGTTACTCGGAATCACTGACCTCTCCCAATGCCACCCCGGTCTTTTAAATACAGGAGACGTGGATCATCTCATCCCTAGTCTGGAGGAAGAGCATCCTTATGCAAAATGGAGGCCTAAAGCAGTATTGTAGGATGCGTGGAGAGCTTAATCCAAAGGACGGATTCCCACCGACACTCCACAATTCTGCCCCAGCTGTTCTGACGCCCAATTGCCGAGTCTTGTACCCGTGGGCAATCGAAGATTTTATCACTCATGACATTGAAACAAGGTTACTTCCGCTCAAACTCTATTTTCTTCCACGAGGCCACCAGTGCTCATCTTCCTATGGCGGACAGCGAGTTTCCAGCGTACGACCGATGAAGTGGCCGGTCGTAGATCTGTTCTCGACGGCAGCACCCATATTCAACATTCGCCACACAACTCAAGGAAGGCAACGGAAAGACGCTGTCCTGGAAACTCGATCGGTGGGAAAATTTGGCCAAATGTTAATGCGAAAGTACCGTCTGGGCTGGCTCTATATAAGGTCTGGATCGTCGGCTTCCTTTAACGTATATCTGGGGTAGGTAGCTAACGCCTCGGATCTATCCTAACGTTTTCGAACTTCTCTTCTTTCCACCGCAGTCGTGTTCTCGAATCGTCAGCAAACTAGGATGATAGCAATTGACACCCGGGATATTCTTCTTTTTGGAAACGGTTCAAATACCTCTGTCATTTCACTCCGCATTCAACTGCATCATTTCATCAGAACAATATTTTATTCACTCTCAGTCCTGACTTTAAGCGCACTACGGTATGGCAAGTTCATGGAGTCCACCTCTCTGGAGAAATTGCAACTTGCTTCCCTGCAAAGCTGCATCTCTCTGCCACGCGAATTTCAGCTACTCGTTCTTCTCCTCCGACAAGTTGAGGGCCTTGTTTATGGACTTGAGGATGAACTCGTCCGTGATCGGCTTTCTGTAGTGTTCCCCGGTAGAAAACCTTCCGGGATACACTCCCTCCGGCAACGTCGTGTTGGTGAACATATTGTCATGCTGGTAACACTCTCCGGTCATCACCGCGAGCCAGGGCTGGCACTATTCCCACTTAGGGTCGTTGAACATCCACGTATCGAAGTAATCATGCTTCACGTAGTTGTCGGCAGCGAAGCCACAAATGATTTTCGACTTGGCCTGTTCGAGAGGGGCTGCCGAAGTCATATCAACGGCGGCAGCCAAGATGGACAGGCAGGTTGAGAAGTGCATCTTGAAATTGTTTTGTTTGCATTAGATAATACTACTCTGTAGCGTTTAACGCCAAAGAGATTTACTTTGGGAGTATGGGAATGATCTGAGGTGAGAAGAAATAGGTAGTATGTTGTTCTGTTCAATGGAGTCGGCCGATCTACTACATTCAAATGCGTTAATGAAGCAGAAGACCCCTACCTTTATACCTACAGCTACAGCATTGAATGCTAGCTTGTCCTTTCCAGCCTTCTCTAAACGGAGGCACGATGTACTGTGATAGGCTGTAGCTGTTCAACAGCTGAGATCAAACGGAAATACCCTAGATGATGACAACAGCAACAATAGCGAGACCTTCGCCTTAACTCAGTCACCGGGTATGTAGACACCGAAATGGACAGTCGCTGACAGTCGCAAGAAAGAGATACAGACCTAGATGCCCGGTTGAAGGCATTCCCGGTATTAGGTCGACGTCGAGCATTTTACCCTAGGTAGGAGGGTGGCAAGTACAGAAAGGTCTTTGCGAGGTCTTTGCGAGGAAGGACGAAGTAGATAGAGTGCTAACTTTCCTATGCTTAGATCTCCAATATCTGCGCCAAAGATTCTGCCCTTGGATTCTCGGAACTAGAGCTTTTTAGAGATCTAGAGAGAAGACTTGGTCCTTAGATTACAGAGACTCAAGGTTTTTGGGAATCATTAGCCCCATTTTGTGGACTGGACTGAGGATTTTCGACTAACTTTCCTCTACTTAGATTCCCCGAATCGTGCGATTTCCGATGGCTATGCTGAAGACTCTGCCCTTGTATTTCCGGAATCAGAGCCTTTTGGAGGTCTGGAGAAAGGTTTTATGTCTTGGATTACAGAGAAATTCTTGGGAGTCCAGAGCGAAAAGAGTAGGGGCTATCTAGTACCCGTATTTTATAGACTTCTGGTCCCGGGGCTCCATTACTGCTCTCGTATCATCATGTATCGTGGAATTCGTACAGTTCTCCCAATTCCCACAGACAAGACGTATCTACCACTGTGGATCTGCTCAATTGATCAAGAACGCAAAGTGACCACTAGATCTGGTACAACGCAGGCAATACCTGCGTCACCTCTTCCCAGGCTTCTTTGGCCTGGCGAATCCCGTCTTCGTCTCCTCCTTCGGAACAAACTCCTCTTCGATACTGGACGACGAGATTTCGCTTGGGTCTGTGAATTCGAGCTACAAGAGTTAGTATACTTAAAAGGAACACGAGTAACGTAGGCTTTAAGTCCAAGGAATTCATACCTTCTTGTCTACTTTGAGTCCCGCGACTTGCTCGGCCCAGGCAACAATGTTCGCCCGCGAACTGGCATATATCATGCGCTCCTTAATCTTCGAGGCGGTCGGACAGGTATATACGAAAATGACCGCATTCGTTGAAGATGCAGAAGTCGGGGAAGTGTAGGTGTACCGGTAGAATGTATAGTGTGGTCCGTCGGAAGGAATTGCTGTCGCAAGGGAATCTGGGGAAACTCCTGAAGGAGGCTGGGAGGCTAGTACGACTGTTTCGGTGGGCACATCGATTTTCTGTTGAACGGAAGTGGAAGATTAGCAAGCCTTGTTCTTGAGCGCGAAGTGCAGCGTTCAAATCGGAGCTGTACGTACCAAGAGCACAATATCTCCATCGCCGTCTTGTAAATTCTTCAACTTGTCTTCCACTCCATCGCCTACCCTAATCTTCAACCCCGAGCTCCCATACCCTCCGCCCCTCCTCGAAGCACCCCCACCTTCCTGCGCCTCAATCTCCCTTATTGTCTCCGCATTCCTCTCCTCTTCCGTCAACGGCCTTTCCGCCTTGGTATGCGCCTCATGCTTTTTCCATCCCTCCGCAGTCAGCTCGCTCGCCTCTGTAGTGAAAAAGCTCTCTCCGAAATGCTCGCTACCCAGCTCCCGTACAAGTGTCAACCGCGTCGACGCAAACAGCATCTTCTGGCGGACGGGTGCGGCATTCGGGACATAGGTGATAGCGACATAGCCACCGCCCGTGGAGGAAGCGGAGGAAGCGTCGCGCCGTAGGAGGATGTAGAGCGCCTCGTTGGGTTTGAGGTAGGGCGACAGAAGGTCGAGATCTGAGAGAAAGTCTGGAGAGGAGGAGTGTAGGACATCGACAGGGACGAGGGTTTCAGAGGATATTTTAACAAGGAGGCCGCGTTCGGAGGTTGATGAGAGGAGTGATTGAAAGGCGGAGCGCAGCTCTGCGGAAGCTGTTTGGGGACAATGTTAGCTATGAGTTCGCAACGGAGAAAGTATGGGAGAAATTACCTGAAATTCCGGACTGCATCGTCGGAGAGCCTCTTATGTTGTAAGTCACGAGAGAAGAATCCAAGTTGTTGTTGGGGAAAATGGATTTGGGTCGCGCTGTCGAAGGTGGGAGCTTGAATCGAGGTCAGATCATGTGATTCATGACAACGTCACGTCACGTGCTCGATACCACAATGCTTCTCCTAATCTGATTTTCTGAGTTGCAAAAATGCATATACACCAGTAGACTTGAGCATTGTTCGAAGCGACATAGGTTATCTATAGTAGTGTACACTTGAATCTTATACAGATACTGAATGGTAAACAAGCACTCGTAATAGTGCCACAGTGCGGTTGGTGCAATACTGTGCAGATTAAGTACCTCGAAACGCCCTTGGAAAGCCCACGGTAGCCAGCTTAGTTTTTCTAATGTATCCTTCGCTGCCGCCTATGACAAGCGAGAAAAGGGGTATCTGCAATTTGCCTCCCATTTGAATGAAAAGAGAAACATGCATTGCTCATACCCTGAACGCCATGGATTGTTTCAATTACGATTTCATACACTCTCACTGCAACGTGCTATTTTTCAAGCATACCAGCCCTTTGCGTTGACTTGCGTGGCACCGTCATCCTCGCGATGAGGAATGCGTGGCTCCTCGATCTGAAGCAGCTCGATCAAGGTCTCCCAGGTCGCAAAGTCCATGCTGAAGATGGCCTGGTTCTTGGTTACGTTTTCCTCGCGCCTTTCATCAATAGTGCGAGGCTTTTCGGGTCCTATTTTCCAGTCAGTCAAAGGTCCACTGCATAATCCAGTGGCCGAGAAACTTACGAAGAGTTGGCAAACCCACGTCGTCCTTGCCAATAGAAATTTCCCCTTCCCGGACAAGAAAGCTGATGTAAAAGATGTTCTCAACAGTCTGGCTGAAGCTGTCGGGATTGATGGCGAACTCGAAAAAAGGAACCTCCCAATTTGTAGCGAGGCCATGTTTCTTGAAGGTGTTGCGGGCCTCCTCTTCCGACATATCTTCGTCTTCAGCCTCCATATTGGCGATACCGCTCGCGGTCAGAGCCTGAAGACGTGCAAGGATGTTTTTACACAGAGTAGTCAGGTTGGAGCTTTCGGCTCTCTCCAGATCTTTGACTTGCAGCTCCTGGGGTTGTGTTTGCACCGCCTGAGTGTTTCGGCCGAGTGCTGCACGCCGTTGCTGGGTGGCCCTCACCTTCTTTTGGACGGACAGAGGGCCAAGTAGGAAGCCAGTAACGGGAGGCCGCTTCGTGTGCATGAAGCAAGCGAAATCTCCGAGGACGTCCCAACGCAAAGCATCGCCGTCGTCATCACCTTCGTCATTGTCGCCTAGGTCGACGACTTGCCTCCTCCGACGGCGCCGTGCTTGGCTGGCGGGGAGCTCGTCGTCGCTGCCGTCATCGCCATCTTCAAGCTCAGGAGGGCCGCCGTTGATCATGAACAACTTGCACTTGGATACAAAATCTTCGAGATCTATGCCCGTAGCTCCGTCACCATGCGCAATTTGAGTGGTGCCTTTGAGTACGTATTCTGCGGCTTTGACGATGTTGGCAGAGTCAATGGCAGCATCGGTAGTCTGGCGGACGTTCTTGTAGTCGGCGTCGATCTCCTCTACTCTTTTCTGTAGTTCGCGGCTGTCTGGTTTCGACAATTCGTCTCCGTTCTCTGAAACACTGGTTAGCCATGAACAGGACCTGCACATTGGATACACTAACCGATGAGATAACGCATGTGGCTGCGTTGGGCTTCGCGAACAGCCCTTCGCTCCTCTTCAGGCTGATCGGGGTTGTAGTAATCTAATTGGTCCTTCTCGTCCTCATCTCCCTCTTCTTCTTCGTCTGGTTCTTGCTCTTCCTCATCATCAGAGACAGGGCTCCGCGAATCATTGGTCCGTCGTCGCTTTGCGCGCGCCTCTTCTGACTCTGGTGTT
Organism: Aulographum hederae CBS 113979; assembly: GCA_010015705.1. Taxonomy (NCBI): domain Eukaryota; kingdom Fungi; phylum Ascomycota; class Dothideomycetes; order Aulographales; family Aulographaceae; genus Aulographum; species Aulographum hederae. Next base: position 152,431 of record ML977150.1, read on the forward strand.
GGAATTTGAGATTGGGAAATGGGCCTTTTCCCTTTGCCCTTCTCCATGATACGGCTTCCCCTGTTCTTCTTATCGGATGAGATGGCCGGGGACGGTGACAGGTCGGAAGGTGGCTGTGAAGAGGGATTTGGGTTGCGGGGAGGCGTGCGATCTCTGTACAAAGAGTTCTCGCACGTGGATGCGCGAGGGGACGACGGTCGGGGGTTCAGTCGCGCCATGGTGAGAAGGAGGTTGCGGAGAGGCCAGCCAGCGAGGCAGTGAGGGCAGGAGGATATGTGTGGTGAGAGAATGAGTGTGAGGCCGGAAGGGCGTGTTGTTTACAAACGCAATGCGACGTGCAGCTCAGGGTAGCGACCGAGTTGCGGTGATGCGCAACATGGGTTGCGAGAGGGTGCTGTGGGTGCCCGCAGCTGGACATGTTCAATAACTGGACGCGTTTCGCGCGCCGGAGGGCGTCGGGGCCCAAGCTTCTTAGACCACGGTCACGTGCTCTGCCAGTCAACATCAACCTACAGACGGCCTTCCGTTTGTCTCTCGACCTTTTTCTACAACCACCGAACTTCCTACTTCCATCTTCTCGTCTTCAAGCCAAAATGCCGCAGCCTGCGAGTATGTCCAAGCCGCCACCCAAGCCGGTCATGGAGACCTTCTCCTTTGCGAGTTCCTCGACGCTGAAGTTGCCTGTCTCACTACGAATGTTCGTATTACGCCTTCAGCATATTCACAGATCATATTTAGAAGCTAATCAAAAGCAGAAACATGCTCGAAGGCTCCCAGAAACAGCTCCCATTCTCTGCTCTCCTGAAGCGGCCTGATCTGCGCTTCCGCGGCTCCAACACGAGGTTTGTTTGCCTGCACTTGGAGATGGGGAGCGAATTGCTAATGATCTCTAGTCCACATTCGGACCTTTATGTCACCGCTCAGATATGGACAGACAGCAAGCCTTTGACGGTTCCAGTCCAGACGCCATACAAAGCTTTCAAGAACGGGCGAGTTTGGAATGAATGGTTAACATTGCCAATACAATACACCGATGTCCCCTTGTCATCCCAAATCGCAATCACTATCTGGGATCTCTCTCCGGTTGGAGGAGAAGGCTCCCATTTCCATGCAATTCCTTTTGGCGGGACAACCATCCCCTTTTTCGACAAAGACAGCACCCTTTACAAGGGTCGACAACGCTGTCGCGTACATCGGCACAAGCAAGCCGATGGCCTTTCATCAACTTCAACACCCCATGTCGAGCCGCAAAAGCGCCAACGCGGGCAATTACACAGGCAGGATGCCAGTGTTAGTGAAATGGAGAGGCTCGAAGTACTCTTGAAGAAGCACGAAATGGGTGAGATCCCAGAGAACAAGTGGTTGGATGATCTCGTATTCCGCCAGATTGAAAGAATGACACGAGAGGGCCTGAAGAAGGGCGAGCAAAATGGGACCAACCGAACTGGCACCGAATCCAATGGCGCGCAAGATGGTGAAAAGGTGGATGAGGAACCTTTCTACCTCGAGGTTGAATTCCCCCGCTTCGACCAACCCGTTGTATTTGAGGACAGACAGTATCCAGCGCCTCCGATTTCCATGTCTGCCTCATTGTCTGGGGACATTCGACTGAAACCTCCGCCCGAGGTGTCTTTCGGCCCTGGAATCAACGTTAACGCAGACGGTTATGGCGATGCCAATGCGGGGAGACTCGTCAGAATCTTTGACCCAGAGGTGGCTGCGAGGGACAATCCGGCGGAGTCTAAGCATCGTCGGATTGTTCGTAGTCATCGGACTGGCGTCATGGATCGTGACCTGAAGCCGAATGCTAAGATACGCGACGAACTGAACACCATCATGGGCTACGGTCCGACGCAAGAGCTGACATCCGAAGAAAAAGATCTCGTATGGAAGTTCAGACACCATCTCACAAGAGACAAGCGTGCCTTGACAAAGTTCATCAAGTCTGTCGTATGGAACGATCAAACGGAAGCACGATTAGCCATTCAAATCCTACCGAAATGGACGCAAATTGATGTCGATGATGCTCTGGAGCTCCTTGGACCAACTTTCGACAACCCTTCAGTCCGCACATATGCCGTTGACCGGCTGCGCAAAGCAGACGACGAAGAGCTGCTGGATTATCTTTTGCAACTAGTGCAAGCCCTCAAATTCGAGCACCATCCCTTATCTGATGAACAAGACGGAAGCGAAAGCCCTCAGGATTCGTCGCTAGCGAAGTTCTTGATCACTAGAGCAGCGAACAGCTTCTTGCTTGGCAATTACCTCCATTGGTACTTGATGGTGGAGTGTGGCGACCATAGCCCACAACAGCGCCCCGAATATCGCAAATTGTTTGCAAAAGTGGAGTACGAGTTCATGGCAGAATTAGTAAAGACTCCAGATGGCGTTGAACGGCGGAAAACACTCCTCCGGCAAGGCGAGCTCATCACGGTACTTTCAAAGATCTCAAAAGACATCCGGCACTCGCGAGAAGACCGACCTCGCAAAATCGATCGACTAAAACGATATCTCGCAGACCCGAAGAATGAACTGGTGAGCTTTGAGCAACCGCTGCCCCTACCACTTGAGCCAGAGGTCTCTGTTGTTGGGATTTACCCTGAAGACGCTACTATTTTCAAATCTTCACTTCTGCCCCTCCGAATCACATTCCGCACGAACAACAACGAGCGATATCCAATCATCTTTAAGACAGGCGATGATTTGCGACAAGACCAGCTTGTCATTCAGATTATCACCCTGATGGACAGGCTTCTTTTGAAGGAAGGCCTTGACCTGAAACTTTCCCCTTACCGCATTTTGGCTACGTCACCTTCTGCTGGAGCTGTCCAGTTTGTTCCGTCAATGTCACTAGCTGCAGCCTGCACAAAGCACAAAGGAAGTCTGCTCGCATACCTTCGAGAGCATCAACCTTCATCTACCGATCCCCTTGGCGTCCGCAAGGAAGTCATGGACACGTACGTCAAGTCATGCGCTGGATACTGCGTGATCACCTACCTTCTCGGGGTCGGAGACCGTCATCTAGACAACTTAATGCTTTCCCCAAACGGACACTTCTTCCACATTGATTTCGGCTACATCCTTGGTCGAGATCCAAAGCCGTTTGCCCCGCTCATGAAGCTTTGCCGTGAGATGATTGAGGGCATGGGTGGAGTCAATCATCAGTATTATTCTCAGTTCAAACAGTACTGTTTCACTGCATACACGGCATTGAGGAAGAGCGCTAACCTTATTCTGAATTTGTTTGCTCTCATGCGCGAAGCAAACGTGCAAGATATCAGGATCGAACCTGATAAGGTTGTCGCGAAGGTGCTTGAACGATTCCATCTGGAAATGAGCGAAGAGGAGGCCATTAGGCACTTCGAAGTACTGATAGGAGACAGTATGGGTGCTTTCATGCCCGTGGTCATTGACCGTCTGCATGGCTTTGTGCAGAATCTACGAGCGTAGAAGAGTGCGCTCAGTCAACCAACGCGAAGATCGCGTCAAGGCAGTTGTGTGTTGTGTAATATACCCAATTGAATTCTGTGTAATTTGCATACCTAGATTCTGCGCGCGTGAGACTGAACCTACGGTTGAGCCGGGACAAGCACATATCACGTGCAACGCTCACAGAAGACATTCTTGTATGGAGAACCAGCGATCTTGTATTGCACGGCTATTCGACTTCAAGGTCCCTACGCCGCACGACCGACTTCGGTCTCCCACCTCGTGTCACCTCACCGTAAAGGCAAGCGACTCGGGTGTAAAGTAATCCCCTCCCTCCATCAAAAATACAGACAAGAAGAAGCAAAATGCCAAAAAAGGAGACAAGGAAGTCATTACAACACTCCCCGTTCTCCCTCAATCTCCAACCCTTTTTTTGTTTTCTCATTCGTTCGTGTCAACAAGGTAGTCGATGCACACATTAGGTACGGTGATCCATATCGTATCGTATCATCCCGTTCCATCCGCCCTCTCTCTGTTGTCAAGTTCCCTTCCCATCCCAGAATAGAACTAAGGAGTGGACATGGAAAGGAAATCCGATTGGTTCGGTGCCTTTTTTCTTGTTTTCGGGGTCTTTACATGACAGAGCAGACGACTCTGCCCTCATCCTTGGGCTCGAGCAGGGGCTCGAAGTTCATGACGGTGCAGACGACGCGGCCTTGATCGGCGAGCTCAGTGTTGGGCTCGGTCTCCTCTTTCATAACAGTGCATACGACGCGGTCCATTGTGATTGTTGGTTGAGGTTGGGGTTGGGTTAAGTGGATGTTGGTGAAGTTGGCTTGAAGTGGAACCTTTGAAATGATAGGTATCTTTTCTTGTGACTGAAGGTGGGTGAGGCAAGAAGAGAGAGAAGAGCTTGGTCTGGAACTGGGGGGTGGTTATATAGACTAAGATTGTGGACTTGGGGAGAATATGATGGGTGTCTCAATCCGGAGACGATTTCGCCTACGGGGGGCGGGAGACCTCCTTGGAGGTCCACGTGCGCCATTGTCAAGCCAGTAGCTCCATAATAGATCTATTGTTCAATTTTAGGAATTAAACTAGAATCGCCGGATGTGAACTTGGTGGTTGAAAATGGTCGGTGGTGGTAAGGCTTAGTATTGTTGTTGCGATGGTATTGTTCTTCGCTCCACCAAAGAGATTCAGGAACACAAGCCCTGGAGACTTTCGTGGCTAGATGCTGCATCAAAGAACTCCCCGAGACCGAAGGAACGAGAAAATATTCATGGGAGGTACTGGAAACCCGAGGCCGAATGTTGGTCACAGGAAGAGAGGGTTGTTGCACATGATAGAGACCTGAAGACTTGAGCACTTTCGAAGGCGCCGGTTTCAGGGGCCGCTGCAACAACAAATTACTGATTATGGACAAGAAACCAAACTGTCCGTCTATGCCTGTGATATCATTTGATCTGATGCCCAGAAACGCCACGCAATGCCGCTCAGAATTACCGCATTCGCTGCTACACGAGCTTTTTTCCACATTACGCCCGAATCTCCGAGAATATGTACGGAAAGATGACGACGCACGCTTTCCAGAAGATAGCAGCGCTCCCAACGAGTGTCAAAGGCATTTTCCAGATCTTGCTCTGACTCAAACGCAGCCAAATAGATAGTAGTGCGACTGCAAAGAAATGATAGAAGAGGACAAAGGGGTTGCGAATAATGCCGCCCAGAAGGCCAACAGGCCCATCAACGCAGTTACCGCCAAACTGGAAGTATCTGAAGCAGCCCAGCTGCAGAGCTTTCAAGTTCGCGTCATCCGCGGCGAATAAAGCGTATAAAGCTTGTGCGAGGATATTGATAACGGAGGTTAGGTCTTTGCGTTGCCAGTGAAATGCGCTCAGTTGCTTCAGAACCAACTTGGAATCATTCAGCTCAGGCACATTCTCTGGACTGAGAAGGTTGGAAAGAAGAACGACGTCGTTGAAGGCAACGGTCATACCGCCGCCTGTGAGCGGATGTCGCATGTTCATGGCGTCGCCAAGCAGAACAAGGCCTGGTGTTTTGTTCGTTTGAGGAGGTAGCCAGGAATTTGGCATTGATCGAAGCGCACCGTTTTCAATAGCCTCTAGGAAGGATGATTGCACACATGTCGGCAGCGATGGTACGACGACGTTTCGAAGATGAGATTTGACGCCGCCCGCTTTCACGGATGCGGTCGGGCAATCGTCCGGTATGTCGACCAAAGCTCTCGTCTCGTGGGTGCCGATCTGGTAGAGAAGGACTGGAGCACCTTCCCCGAGAATAACGTGGCCGTGATTTGGAAGTGGAAGATCGGCGTCTTTCAGCTCCAGACCCCAGAATTTTGATCGGACGATGGGTGGAGCACGGATGTATGCTTTGCGGAATTTCGACGCATAACCGTCCGCGACGAAGGTGAGGTTCCCGAAATACTAAAAAGTGTCAGATCTACAGCCTATGAAAATGGTTGTGGGTCACCTACAAAGTCTTTCCCTCCTTTCGTTGTGCACTCTACGCCGAGTATTTGCCCCGTGTATCCCGATTTGATCAATTCCGTGGCTGTTGTCTCGACAACTGTGACATTCGGCGTCCTGGTAGCAGCTTCTCTAAGCCTTCGTATGAATCGTCCATGGTGAAATGAGCGTCCCTCCGGCCTCTTGGTGCCCGGCGCCCCAGCATCCTCTGGGTATGGTATCTGCACCTCTTTCCCGTAGTATATAACATCGTATCCCTTGACGCGAATCGAGTCTATATCATTGAGACAGTCTGTATCCCACGTCCGTATTAGTGACTGCTCTTGGTACCGCAATGCAGGAGCAATATCGCCATACCTTTCAATCCAAGCTTGTCCAGCGCAGCAACTCCACCCGGCTGCAGCAATTCACCCACAATTCTATCCGGCTCTTTCAAACTCCTCTCAAGCAATAAGACGCTTCTCCCTTGTTTTCCAAGCGCGACGGCCAGCGAACAGCCCACAATGCCAGCTCCTACAATGACAACGTCTGCCTCATGGTGTATGCGCCTCCGTATCTCGCGGTCGTCCTTGGTCTCGGAATCAGTCTTGAAGAGCATTTTGGGTCGGAGAAGAGTATTGCTACCTCATCGTTTGGTGGTGGGGACTGCGCGGAATTTATTAGGGATTTAATCTGAGTCGAAGTGTCGTTGCGGTCGTTCCAGCGGTGGCGTTCGAAAGGGTCCGATCGAACAAGGGTCAAGATGCTAGCGTGAGAACCGCGTGATCGTCCCCTTAAACATCACTTCTCTCACCGATTCCAGTCAAACATGAATCCGCTCAATCTGCATGCGACTCGAAGTCTAATACCTTGATATAAAACCGAGGCCTACGTTCTCACAATTCTTTGGGGCCATTGTTCATCCCAAAAATGACGGGTTGAAGAACAAAGAGCCCCTGATTCATCTACTCTATCACAAAGAAAGTAGGGATTTATATTGGCAAGATTGTCACTTGTGCTTCTAAGCATTGCGATCATTGCGTGTGGCTCTCGAGCTACTCTACGCCGGGTGAACAACTATATTGACTCAGGACCATCCTCGAGAATGATCTTATTCCACGGCCCTAGTATGTTGTAAGATCGATATCAGGTGTACTATCCAGAGAGGTACATTGTGAGGTTGCTCCTGATGTACGCTAGGTTCTTAACATCGCAGTATAGCGACGCCAGAGCCGGCAATCAAGCCTGAGTTGATATACCACAATCAAGGCACCGCCTCCAGAATGAATCGTTGCGACTCTCTCCAGAGACAACGGCATTTCTGACTTGAAACGAAAGTCAAATATGCAATGGCGCGTTGCTCGTCTCCACTGTGCTATTGTGCCACAGTTTTTAAGGGAGCAAGTGACTGCATGCCAGTTCCCTACTCGATAGCATCAATTCAGAGAGCAAAGAAAAGGTCGCGTGACGAGCAAGGGGCCGGAGACAGAAGCACAGGGGAAGCAGAGGGTAAGTATGTGCTTCGACTTGGAGAAACAGACTTGCCTGTACACATCTCTAGCGTGTCGAGGCAGAGGTCAAAAGTGTTTGTCTCGAATCAGACGGCTCCGCGACCGTACGCCAGTATGTACTCCGTTTCGTAATCCCAACCAGTGAAGAACCACAACGCCGATGTTCGCCGATTTGGGTATCTGGAGTGTGACGAAGAGGTCTCACCTCGCCATTTTCTGCTTCTTCGGCGTGCTGGCAGCTTCCGCGGCATCATCACTGTCTTCCTCAACGACAGTCCTCCTCTTCTTGCTGCTTCCATTTGCTGCACCTGTGGTGGCCTCGGCGCCACCAGATACATCCTTTCCTTCGGCGACTCCATCGCCCCTCTTCTCCAGTCCGGACAGGATCCTGACGTACTCTTCCTGCACAGACTCAAGGGACTGCTCCACTTTCTCGATCCGTTCTAGGAGGTCGAATTGAGCAAGCTCGTCGATGTTTCTCTTGTAGATACGTTCCTTCACGAGAAGACGCCAAAAGTAGTACCTCCGGTCGTTCTCGTCTGATGCATTCGCCTTGCGGCTAATGCGAGCCACGTTTCTGTTACGAGGCGGAATCCGCGAGAGGAGTTGCATTTCGATGACTCGACGCAATTGTCGAGGGGCAAACTTGGATTTTTGCCGAATCTCAAGCAAAGTCTCCGGTGGGAGCAAAAGATCGACAGGAATTGTATGGTCCGGATCTAAGGCAGGCTTCGGTATGCGGTCAGGAAGTTGTAGGTCTCGGAAGAGCTTGGTCGTGCGCATTCGCGCGAGGTCGCAATAATCGCGGAGGTCGTCAAACGCTTCATTTGGATCTTCCACAGTAACCTGAAAAACGTTCTTTTCCGCCAGGAAGGTTGACATCATGGTGTTGTAAATATGAGTACCGTGTGATTGACCCTGATAAGGAGGCAGTATCAGGAATTGAGATATACGTTCTCGACTTGGCCAAGTAAGTAGGTCCGGTGCGTGTCCATTGGGGAGCGTATCCGGGTCGACTTTGTCCTGTTCCAGAATCTTCTCGCCGAGAATATCAGCGGCTTCCTGGGAAGGGAACACCCAGAGCAAGTATGAGGTTGAGAATCCTGCAAAATGGTAGGAAGAATCGCCCTTGGACTGTTTCACTTCGTATCTAGGCGGAGCGTTAGGGCCTGGGTCTTTCTGGAGGGCGCAACAACTCACAGAAGGAATATCTTCCATCGCTTCAGTGTCCAGATGGGATCATCGAGGAAGTTGCAAGTTCCGCCTTCAATAAAGAACGGGATAAGAATGCGCATTGATCTCAAGAACTCCCGGGCGCGACCGTCGGCAAGGTCAGATGCCCAAATTTCGAAGTTGTTCTCAGCATACTTGTAGGTCCGTATGCGTTTCCCAGGAGGCGTGAATGGACCATCCTGCATTGTGGTATCTTCGGTCTGGGAGAAGGCATCTAAAACGTGTCAGATGTTGGTTTGGCTGCAGGAAGACGGGCGACAAACAGTCTGGGAGATAGGCTGATAGTTTCTCCTTGATGTCGATGACTTGGCTTGTCAACTCATGGTCTGGACCCTTGTTGAATACGCCTTCATGTGAAATATTGACGCTGGGCCGCATGGTATCCGGCTCAAAGTTCAATTCAATCTCCAAGTCCTTGTAGCCGAATATCTTTTCCTCTTCGCCGAACATCTCGTAGGTGAAGGCGGGATTGAACGGATTGGAGCGAGCTTTGCCATTGCGGGAGAGGGTGATGCGTATGCTATCGTTGGATTCTGCGACATCTGGAGTATTCTGTTAGCGCGATAGTACTGACAAACTGGAGTCCAACTCACAGTCCAACAGCTCTGCTGCTTCCGCCGCCATGTCTGATTGTGGTTCGCAGCGATTTGAAAGATCGGTGCAGTTTTATTTTTTGTGCTTGCGCACACTTATGGGGTCCGGTCCGGACTCGAGTGTATTTTGTGGTAGGTAAAATAGGTGGAAGAGGATCTTTGGAGCAGTGCGAATTGAACGCGTCGGCTGAGAACTGGCAGTTGTAGTGAGAGCCGTTCCGCACAGAGTTGTGCCGGAGACCAGGAGATTAGCTTTTGAATAAACAAATCAGCAGAACAGCGTGTGGACGCGTAGATGGTATTGAGGTAGGATAAACTGCAGACCTCAGTCTTTCCTGTCGGGCGCGCGAGGTGTGCAGGTGTGGACTGGGGGAGTTGGCGTCACGCGTTTTAGTGCAGTAGGCGTGGCTTTCAGCCCTACCGCAAACTCCAGATCGGCCTCACTACTGCGCCGTCAGGGATGCTCACCAGGGCCACCGAAGGACTGCGCAGACGAGCACCAACAGCGCCCACAAGAGCCACCTAAACCTCCCACCCATTCGTTCCCAACCGCTATGCGAGCGAACCTCCTGTCTGAGACCATGACATTGTCCTTCCCCGAGTCCAGGAATTGAAAACCCTCCGCAGCTCAGGACTCCCTAACGTTACTCCAACCTCGACAAACTCAGGACACATCGCCATCATGTGGGACGGACTTTTGCTGCTGCTCACCCTGAGCAGTATCATGGCCCTCGCGTAAGCGTCTCTGCCTCTCTCCACATGACCATTGCTAATTGTGGCTCCGCAGCTCCTTTTTGGCCGGCTCGCTTCCACTTTCTTTCTCCCTGTCGCAACGCCAATTGCGCTCCATAACCGCTGTCGGCACTGGCGTTCTCGTCGGCACCGCACTCATAATAATCATCCCAGAAGGGATCGAGACACTCTACAGCTCTAGCTCCAAGGCCCATCAAGCTGCCGTCGCCGAGCTCAAAGCAACACAAGAAGGCAATGCCCCCGTCAAAGGCGGACAGGGAGCGCTTACACTCCACCGGTTTGACAACCCTGGAAACAGACCAGATGGAACACAGGTCACGAAGGGAGAGAGAAGTGCGATTCAAGAGCTATTTGATACAAGCAATACAATCATTGTGAAAAGAGACGACGAGGACGGCATCCCGCAGCCCGGATCGAAAGAAGATCCGAAAGAGAAGGCCAAGCAGAAGCAAGAACAAAAGGACCACGAAGAAGAGGAAGGTGAGGAAGATGAAGAAGAAATCCATTCTGACTATGAGTCTCCGCACGCCTGGGTGGGCATCTCTCTAATCCTCGGCTACATCCTCATGTATCTCATCGACACCCTCCCACAACTGTCCTCGACAAGCCGGTCCACACCAAGGCCCATGCACATTTCTCTATCTAATCTCTCGCGTGGCGTTCACGATGCCGATTCCCCTCACGCAAACGGTAACGTGCCAGCTTCTGACCTCGAGAGCGCACCCCCATCTCCATACCCTCCGTCCCAAAACTCCGGCTCATCCACCACCATCGGCCTCGTCATTCATGCGCTCGCAGATGGAATCGCTCTAGGCGCGTCATCGTCTTCTCCATCTTCTCGAGCGTCGTTGGGATTCGTAGTGTTCCTAGCTCTGATGCTCCACAAAGCCCCCGCCGCATTCGGCCTGACAGCTGTCCTCCTGAAGCGCGGAATGAGCAAACGCGGTGCCAGAGCCCATCTCATGATTTTCTCTCTCGCCGCACCTATTGGGGCCATTCTGACATGGGCCGCCGTGAACGCTCTAGGCGCCGAGGGCGGCGGCGATGCCCTCGAGCAGATGGAGACAGGGATGGGCGAAGCGGCGGGGATGTGGTGGACCGGCGTCGTCCTGATCTTCTCCGGCGGAACTTTTCTGTAAATCCTCCCTGATGGCCCAATCATTCTTCTGCACCCAAATCCTAACATACTTCCAGATACGTCGCCATGCACAGCATGCAAGACGCCCACTCCTCCGGCCACTCAGCAGCCACCTCAAACATAAACAGCCATTCCTACACCTACTCCGAGCACGAGCTCTCCGCCGCCGCGAACGGCTACTCAGACTCCTCCCTTATCGACCCATACAACACCTACGGTCGCGGCAGCGGCTCGCGGGGAAAAATTTCAACGTCTGGGAAGGAAACTCTATTGACGGTCCTGGGAATGCTATTGCCGCTTCTCACGCAGCTCGGTCACGCGCATGGACACTGATGCTCGTATGTAGGTATCATTGCACCATATCCGCCCCTGTCTCTTTAGCAGTCTGTTGGAATATGGCCTGTATGGAGTTGGATGGATTGCGTTTAGCGGAACGGATGGAGTTATGGATGTCACAGCCGGCGTTCAAAGGGTTTTTGTTTTGGCGTATCACATTCCTCTCGGATCTAATCAAGGGGGATTGGGATGTATCGATAGACAGACAGATGGGAGGGAAAAGCTCAATCGGTCAGGGGGTTTGCCTTTCTTAGCGGTCTCGGCATATTTTGAGGCACCCTGGCGTTTGGTGCAATAAATAAGTTACTTGTACCGGAATCACTACGCTTCTCCTCGAGTGTTCCATTCCATGGGTGCAAGTCTGCTCCCGTAAAATCATTTCGCAATCCGAGTCAAAACTTCGGTGTCCGGGGGTATCACGTGACGTAGTAGCACATGATAGTGAAAGTCGATCTCATGTGCAAAAGTTCTTCTTCGCGCACGTGAACAACTCGGCTTCTGTTCCATCGACGGGGAAGGGCTGGAGCACACCCCTATATGCCGTTCGTATTTTCACATGAAGTAAACTGCACCGTCAATCATGGTCTTGGCAGTGGCAGCAGCAACGAGTATCAAGCCGAGGTCGAATTCGAATCGATTATAGCAATTCTCGGGATAGATATTACAACAAGGGGGCAATTCATCTACCCACTTGCGCAGGTTGCGAGTGGCTGTATCAACCCATTCAATTCCTGAGAAAGCCACCCTACTGTCCCCGACATGCCCAAACCAATGATCCCATCATCCAATTTCCCCCAGTCCCACAACAACAGTCCATCAATATAAGAAAGCCCTCCCACACTTTGAAGAGGAAGGGGGCAAGCAGAGGTGATAAAAAAGGAATACATATAATACTGCCTCGTACACTTTTGGAATTTTAGGAAGAGACCCGATGGCGGGTAGAGTAGGAGGGCGCCAAAGGGGGTAAAAACGTTTTCTCTTTCGATGTGAAGAATGTCATTAGGTGATTGATGAATAAGGCCGCGAGTGTGGCCATCCAGAAGAGCCACAAGCTGGTTACTCACTGCTGGTGTTCCTCCCCGCGTGTTTTGCACGCATCAAAAAGGACCGAGGGGTTGGTTTTGATATCCAAGTATGGCGTACACGGATCGCTAGCTCGAAAACACGCCGCCAAAGAAGAAGAACCTCTAGAAGTCCTTGAAGTACTTCCCATACCTAATTCGGGTCAGTCATACACTTCTCGTCGTGTAGAACGGTTGTTGCTTACGGATCATCGCCCTCCTGCCCATACTTTTCTGATTCTTCGGGATACTTGTCGAACTGACTAGCATCTCCAGCACCGGCTTTCACCGGTGGGACATATGGGGCGTCGATGTCTTTCTTTGCGAGACGGTCCCAAGTCACCTCGGCGAACCATGGATGGGTCATAATGTCTTTGGAGCCGCCGACAAGATTACCCAGCCGCTTTGTCAGATCATGAGTGATCAGCTTCTGCAGCAGATCCTGTGCGTCTGGGTGGATGTACGGCGGGTACTTGACACGGCCTTTGAGGATGTTCTCGTAGATCTTCATTGGCGAGCCGCCATCCCAGAAGGGTGTAAACCCGCAAAGCATCTCAAAGATGAGGATGCCCAATGACCACCTAATGAAATTAGTATGAGCCTTTATGACGCCTGTGGGCACATTGGGACGCATGTAGCCCTGTTGAATGAACTTACCAGTCGACAGATTTGTTGTAGCCCTTTGAAGCAACAACCTCAGGAGCAAGATAATCAGGCGTACCGCACAGCGTCCAAGTGATGTCGGGTACTTCCTTGGCGAACCCAAAGTCGGTTATTTTTAAATGTCCGTGCCTGTCCAACAGTAGATTCTCGGGCTTCAGATCCCGGTAAATTATGTTGAAGGAGTGGAGGTAGTCGAGCGCAAGCGTGACTTCGGCGGCATAGAACTTGGCGACGGGGTTGGGGAAACGCTGTGTTGTTTGTCAGCGATTGTTTGCCAGTGGTATCAAATCGCAGCACGTACTTGGGACTTGCGCAACAGGCTGAACAGCTCTCCGCCCTCGACGAAATCCATAACCATGTACAGGTTTTTGGAGTCTTGAAACGTTCCCCATAGGGTGATGAGAAACGGATGCTTGACCCTTTGCAGCATCTTCCGCTCATCGTTCGTGTGCTCGACCTGCTTCATCTTGACCACTTGGGCCTTCTTCAAGACCTTGACGGCATAATAGCGCTGATTGTGTTTTGACTGCACAAGGTGCACCCTGCCGAAGCTGCCCGTGCCGAGGGTTCGTTCTATCTTGAAGTCGGCGAGGTTGTATTTGCCCTTTGTTGCTCGCAATGGCTGCATCTGAGGCGCTGTGGGCGTGGCAGGTATGGTGAGGGTCCCATTCGCAGGGGCAGACAGGTTCTGTTGATGGTCATCGGGCTTGTTGAGGAGGTTCTGTATGGTGGGGACGTTCTGCTGGGTCTGGTGGGGCGTGGCGGCAGGTGAAGCTGTCGGAGGACTGAAGGCTGCGGCGTTCATGGGTTCGTCTTTGGCCTTGGGCTGGTCGAGAGAGTAGGTCTGTTGCAGCGTGGAGTTGTTGGTGGGCTGCGGGGCGGGGGCTGGGTTGTCGGATGCGGACAAAGGCTTGGACGGGGTCTTGGAGGGAGCGGACGACTGCGTGTCTCTGACGGGCGAGGCGGGAGTGTCTGTTTGGGATGCAATGGCAGAGTCCTTCGTTCGCTTCTTCTTCAGGAATCCTCCCAGGCTAGGCATGAAGACGGCGGGGGGGTTGCTCAATTCCAGAGGCTGGAATTCAACTTCGACCCTTGGGGGTATCCAGGCCCCTCGACTCAGGCTGTCGACGCTTGGGCAACGACTGCGACGGCGAAGACGCAAGACGGGCGCGAATTGCGGATCTGCCGATCTTGCACCCAACGCAAGCGATTTGCTTCGTGGACGGGCGCTGCAGGACCCCGATAAGCGCAGGCGAGCGTGACGGGGACAGAGCTGCACGAAGACTCGCACCACAGCGCAGCAGTTCAGACAGCAGCGCCGGGGAGGGGAGCTGGAAGAATGCGCAGGGAGCGCCGGGATGACGGGATGAGACCGGATTCCACCGATTCCACCGATTCCAGAAGACAGTGAGCAGTGGGGGACCAGCTGGAACGCCGTGCAGTGGCAGTGGTACTCGCACGTCTGACGCAGGATTCGGCGATGATGATGCTCGCTGCGACCTCAACCTGTCTGGTGGTGGGAGCTGTGGTGGTGGTGGGGAGCAGTATCGAGTATGCGCGCTCGCCAATTGCGCCGGGCGACAGATCAATTGGGCGTGAGGAGCTCAAGGAAAATGCAGCATAGGATGGACAGACGGACACACGGTGGAGATAGAGCAGGACGGGCAGGATGGGAGTCTGGGAGTCTGGGAGTCTGGGAGTCTTGTTCAGAGCGGCGGCGCGATATCGAGGGCGAAAGCTCTTGTAGGTAAGGTACGGGAGTGAGGGGCCTGGGGTCCGCCTGATTGGTCGGCAGACTAGCCTGCGCCGGGCAAGATAGCGGGCGGGAGCTGATGCTCGTGCTCGTGCTCGTGCTTGTGGGAGGAACAGCATCATCCATGGTGATGTGATAGGAGCCCTCCAGCCTCAACAGACTACCTAAGGTTGGGTCAAAAAGGGGTCAGTATAGACCACTCAACTTAGTATGCTCTTGTACGGCGCAGAGCCAGCGGGAAAATTATAGGCCACGGTAGGTAGTTAGGCGCAGAATAGCAACTTATTAGAGCTTTTGATAGTCTGTGTACTCGACTACAACAATAACGCACTCGACGTCATAGTTGGCTGCTGGGATGTACAATCGACGCAAATTACACGACCCACAGCCGAGATATATACTTGGGGTTTGGAGCCAAAGAAACCTCGCTCTGACAGCGCCGTTTGATAAAGCCCTGATACCAGAACAGCCATTCTTTACACCTTTTCCACCATTCTCACCAGCGACACATTGCCATTTGCTGACGTGCAACCTAGCTGCCCGATGTCTCCGTTCGCAATATCGTGTGTTGCATTTTTCAGACATGGAAAGGAGTTGGAACATGTGATCACGGGCTTCGATCCTCCTCTGATCCATCATCACTCCTGTCGGGCACTGTGAAGCCGTTGGCATCGCTAGCGCCATCGCCTTCCCCAAGCTCACCGTCGCTCGCATCCAAATCATCGAGCTCGCCCTCCAACAAACTAATCCTCGGCTCCAGCTTGTCGAGGTCCACCAAGTCGCTTCTCTTGGGAAGCTTCCAGAGGCTGGTCGAGCACATACGGTCTTTGTTGAGTAGGTCGTCGACGAACTGGTCCATGGTCGTGAGTGTGAACTGCTCCTTCGCAGCCCTCCTCAGCTTCCTGCGATCATTCAAGAGCGGTTCCAGAGTCTCAAAAATCTCGACTGGATCCCATGCGAGTCGGATGTAGAAGGCAGCCAGCGCACGCAGGTATTTGAATTCCCCTTTTTTCTCGCACAAGGGCGCCCCGTTCTGTGTCTCCTGGTCGCCATTTCGCTCATCATCGCTGCTCCTCTCTTCCGTAGCTTCTTCGAAGTTGAGATATTCCAGTACGACATCCCGATCGGGGACCAGCTGCGCCATCTTCAGCGCGAGGCATAGAAACGGCGTTGGCTTTCCCTGTCCGTATGTTCCACCAACGAACCGCAGCTCGATCGCTCGATCGCAGAGTGACGCTTCATTCAGACCAAAACATTGCTCTTTCCAAAAGTATGATTCAGTGATACGATCAAGAACGGCACGCTCGAATAGCTCGGCTGGATTCTTGCCGCGGATGGTGCGTCCGGCGTAGCCACGATTGTCGAGGAGCGCTTTCGAGTCTGCGTAGTGACTCGACATCCTGGAGTTGGGACCGAAACCCTTGTATCGAGCGGGCAGAGTGCTGAAATTACTCTTTCTGGCTAGGTTAGACGGAGTTCTCTGAAGAATGCGACCGCTACTGATACTTGTAGGTCATGGTTTTGAAGAGTTCCAGTTGGGTGACTCCCAATTCAACAGGCCAGAAGAATTCTCAGTTTTCACTCGAGAGAACTGTGGTACAGTCCGTGCAGCTAAGTCCGTAGTAGCTTGGTACGAGCAGAGGAGCTGGTGCTGGCAGTGTTGGTGTCTGTGATGCGACGCGTGCCAACAAGAAATTATCTGCGCGAATGGTCTCCGCAAATGCCAAGGTTTCTTATCGATTGTTGCTCCTCGCCGATCTACAGCATCGCTGTCAACAGATCTCAGCCTTATGCGACGAAATCACCTATTTCTTGCTTAGCACCGCACATCGCAAGACTGCAAACAATATCCAAAACCTATCCCAAGAACATGGTATTGCTCACTCCGGGTCAGGTCTCCGTAGCCATCTCGTCTTTCATCAGTAAGAAATCATCCGTCCATGCATCTAACAGATGACCAAGGGAAGGAAAGCGTGCTAATGCAGCTCAAGTATTCTTCTTTACATTCCTCCTATTCTTCGCGGGGTACACGCTCCAGCAACAGACCGTTCATAACCTCCAATCTATCATACGACCGCCGATACCTTCTCCGCGTCTACACATCCCCGAAGAGTTGAACAAAAACCCCAGCTCAAATCCCGCTTCGAAGGGTGCTAGGCCGGTGGGCAAGAAACACAAGAACCATGCATCATTACAGGGCTACTTTTCATATGCACCTGCCGTAGACTGGTCCAAATACGCCTACGTGCAGTATGTAAGGACTGTAAACGAAGCATGTAGTGCCGTAATGATGTTTGAGGAGCTTCACGAGTCAAAGAGCCCGGCCCGAAGGATGCTCATGTTTCCGAGTTGGTGGGTGGGAGGACAAAATACAGGAGACAGAACAGGCAGCTCAACTGAAGCGCAAGAAGTGGAGGCCCAAAGACTCAGGAAGAGAGAGGAGGATGAGCACGTCGATACGAGTAGGCGACTGCTGAAGAAGGCGGCAAGGAGATTCGGCGTAGCCCTCATGCCGATAAGAGAGAACAACGGAGACTCATTCGACCAAGCGGAAGCTCGAGCACTCTCCACTATGTTCTCGTTCACAGAATTCAAGCGCATCATGCGCCTATCTGGACCCGGCACAATATTGAACTCGGCTCCCTTGGACTCACTTCTCGCATTCGCGCCATCCTCTCCCCTCTCCGGAGTACCCCATCCAAATTCAGACGGCGAACCCAATGAGATTGGAACGTCACTGCTCCTTATCCAGCCCTCCAAATCGACCCGAGAGCACTTTTCGAACGCCCTCACCACATCCCCTCAAACCGCAAACACATCAGCACTCCTGAACTCGGTGTTCCCTGCGCCGGACTCTTTCCTCCCTCCATCCTTCCTCTCAGCATCAGAATCCTCGAGCCTGATGTCAACAACCCACTCCCTCGTCCTCGCAGATGCATTCTTCAACAGCTCAGCGTTCCTTGCGGAAACAGGCTTCGTCAAGTTCGAAGACCCGCGACTCCCAGGCCCCGAAGTCAGCATCCCGTGGAAAGTGAAGATCGAAGTGCGCCCGGAGATGGATGGTGCGAGGAAGGTGTGGGATAGCGTTTACGAGCGGTGGCGCAGTCGGAGGATGGAGGTTTGCGGGTTGGATCTCGAGGCGTGGAAGGAGCCTGAAAGAGTGGCAGAAGTCCAAGGGACAGCGCAAGGAGAGGAGAGCATCAGTGCTGCGCCTCCGAGTGGAGGATCATCTAACGAATTATAGGCATGGCGTATGGAATGAAATGAAACATTTGAGGGATCGGTTGGGAGGATCTCGAAAGCTTTGCGTGAGCGTAAGGTACTTCCTGTTTATTGTTTTTGCTCGCAGTAGACCTGAGAACACCCTTCAGCCCTACCTAACCTGGGAGGTCTGGAACAGCATCGTGATTCAAGCGATCTTGTGGAGAAACTCGAGCATGGGAAAAGCTCAATGGCTAGATATTACCACCGTAGTCATCTACCTCTGTTTCAACTTTTCTGACGGCGTGCACTCCTGCCTCACTGGCAGGTCGCCAATGGCCTTTTTTCTAATTGAATTTTGGATGTTCAAAATCAATAGTGAGCATTCTTGTCGCTTCGAGCATATTTCATTCAATATCTCGTTATTGGCCCAGCTAATACAGTCCCAGCCAGCCTCTGCGCCCTGTGCGCCACTCGTCCCAGCCTTGGATTGAAACTCGACCTCGAAGCCATCACAAAGAAAAGGGTGACGGGCTTTACCATCCTTCAAACAATTTCGTCAAACATGACATGAACTGGACGTTCTAAGTACAATATGTATCTATCACGTACCAGTACCAACGAGATGAAACGATGGACACAGACGCGGTCTCACCCATCCCAGCACGCCAGACGCTGCTTTATCGACACACGGCTGCCACATAAAATCTCCATACCTACGACTCCCCTCATTTGGGAGCATCTCGGATGTTTCGCGTCGCTTAAGTACTCGCTCTGATCCTCACGTCGAAGCCCTTTCTTCGTTTGAGAGCCTCTTGATCTTTTGCACGCACAACCCCTCTTGATTTTCGTATTAAAATTCGTCCCCTGTTTTGAGAGCACGTTTGGTTCTGCGCCGCACAACCCCTTTCCAGGCTGACTTCTAGGTCGAAGACTTTCTTCTCGTTTGAGATCACGTCTAATCTTTTACGCCGCATGAAAGTCTCATTTCGTTATTCTATCCACAGAAGCTTCTCTTTCCCCCTTCTGTTTCTTCCCTCGCTAAAAGCATCTCTGACCGAGTCTAGCAGGTTGGCGTCTACGATCTCCTTGCTGTACCTCTCTCCCTCCAGGAATCTGCCAGGCAACTTCTCAAAATACTTGAAGTTCGGTTTAGAATGGGACCAGCTTCTGTATCTCGATGAGTCCTTGCAGAGCCAAGCATGTATTCCCAGCCTGTTACGTTTGATGTACTCCTCAAAGGATATCATCCACTACTTGTGTTCCGGCCTTCGTTGCAGCCAGGGCTCTTCCTTGTGTTCCATACCTCTACTTAAGTAAGATTCACCCAGAGATATGCGGACTCCAACACTCTAATGTTCGCATTCGGTTGCCGCATTTCGTCCACTGACGTTGATCTCACTTCCAGTTCTAAGAGCTTCTTGAATGTTTCATTCGTACTTTATCCTCTTTCCTAGTATACTTGAAGTCTTTCTTGTTTTACGCTGGGTCTAATCCTGGTGTTTCGATACAATCCTAGTAGTAGGATGAAGCACCCATTACCAGTTAACAAGCTATACATTCCTCGTGCTTCATGAATTTCTCTCAGGAGACTAGGGCGGGGTTTTCTTTTCTTTTCCCTTGCACCGGAAGTAAGAGAGCACGACGCTCCATGGGCATTTCTTGCCGGCAGGCCGCGGCTCCTGTAACACCAGGGAAATGGATTGTTGAATGTCCGTGTTGAAGTCCTCTCCAATACCTGGTAACGTCCCTTTATATATCTCCTGGCTCTTCTTTCGGTTCGTATGACTGTCCTACAACAAGATCCGCGCAGAGGTGCACGTGGCCCACATCCCTTCAGGTTCCGCGTTCGGACCTTGTGTTCACAGACGGCTCCTAGTCTTGGTGTTTGGTGTTCTACGAGCATCCTTATAACCAGGGCGTAGGCAGTCTCGGCTCCGCCGGATGGAAAAGGAGGATTCATAGGCCGCCGATGCAGGTATACGTTCTACGATCTGTTCATCTGTTAAGAGTGAAAATGTAGGAGCGGCAGAAGAAGCGTGCAATATGGGTTTGGGCTCTTTAACCACAGCATTCAGTCCTTTTGTCTGAAACTATTCCAGGATGCCTGAGGCGGATCTCCTTTCGTCTTTCCGTTCCGGGAGCTGGGAACCAGAAGGAAGGCGTTGACACCAGACCTCATGGTCGATTTGTTTGAAAGCTCTTCAAAATGCTCGAGTTCCCCTTCGTCTTCGTCTTTCCCTTCCGGGACATGAATGGTTTATTAACAGGCCTGAGCATTGATACCAGATCTCCAAAACCCGCACCAACATCTGTCCTTTCCACACCCGCACTCGTCTCATCTGACGACTCAGACACCTCTCCGAGCTACTCGTCCCAACATGACAACACGCGCACGCGAGTTGTAGAACGCGTGTGGACGGCAATTCTTCCTTGCAAACCCTCTCGCATCCAAAGAAACCACAAGGCAAGCATCTTCCCAGGTCTCTAATGTAAACAGAACAGTTCCAAGATGTACTTTTCCACATCCCTCATCGCAGCCGTTGCTGCCATCGGCGGTGCTCTTGCAGCTCCTCACGGAACCAAAGAGACCTAGATTACCTGCGGCCACGAGTCGAACATTAAGACAATTGACGAATGCGGGCCTTGGCGATCGGGGCTTACCGCCACTCCCTGCCGTACAATGATCGAGTACGGACCAGCCTCAGCGCACAATTACCTCGATACCCCGACAGATACCTTCCCGGGCAACTTTCCTGCATCCAAAGACATCAAGATTACATGCGGACTCGCCGCCAAAAAATTCATGGAGCATAACTGCTCGGATCCGTCAGTCAAGAAGACTACCGAGTGTGGACCGTGGAGGACGGTAATCCAGGCCTACCCATGTCAAGGCTATAGGAGAGGAGTATGGCGTGATGGAAAGAAGGTTAAGGAAACCTACCCTGGCAAGTTCCCCGGAGTTTTTCCCGCTGGGAAACACTTCGACGCGGAGATCGAAGATGATGCGGCCGTTGAGTGGATTAGGGAAGTTCTCAACGACGCGCAGTGAGAGGGAAACCGTGTGTCTCGCATGCGGACTGTGTGGTTGAGTGGTGTTCTGGCTGCCCCTCTTACCTTCGGCGAGACAAAAATCACATGCGGCCTGGTAGCCACCAAGTTCATGGAGCACAAGTGTTGGGAACACACATACGAAAAATTCCAGGAATGCGACCCTTGGAGGCAGGGTGTGAGTGCTTGGCCATGCTGGGACCTGATTGATTCTCCGGAGTTGGATCCATCACAGAACAAGAAAGATTGGAGGCAGGGTATGAGTGCTTGGCCATGCTGGGACCTGATTGATTCTCCGGAGTTGGATCCATCACAGAACAAGAAAGATTGGTGGCAGGGTATGAGTGCTTGGCCATGGAGCACAAGTGTTGGGAAACCGCATACGAAAATACCACCGAGTGCGGACCCTAGAGGTCGGGCATCCAGGCGTATCCAAAGAAACCATGATTACCAGCGGTGTCGCCGCAACAAAATGCATGGAACATAACTGCTCGGATCCGTCCTTCAAAAAGACTACTGAGTGTGGACCGTGGAGGACGGGAATCCAGGCCTTTCCATGTGGAATTGGCTCAGATATAAGAATAGGGGCCTTTCTCAATCTTTCCACTCAGAGCAAAGCAGCCAGTTGGAACAGTCCTTCAACACTACAACCCACCACATATTCTTCTTCAAATTAACATCCATACCACAAAAGCAAGCCCTTCCTAAGCGGAGTATCAAGGAGCTAATGCCCAATACAACTAGAGTAGTTTCGAGATGTACTTCTCCGCCCGCCTCATCGCTGCCGTTGCCGCCCTTAGTGGCGTTATCGCAGTCCCTGTTACCCCCGAAGAAAGAAAGATTACCTGCGGTATTGCAGCAACGGGGTACCTTCACCATGACTGCTTTAATGCAGGTGTGGACAAAACTACGGAATGCGGCCCTTGGAGAACCGGAATCAATTCGGATAGCCGCTGGGAGCTCATCCACGTCCCGGAATGGAAGGATGAGAGCGAAGTCCACTTGAAGTACCCTGGAAAGTTCCCGGGTATCTTCCCAGAGGGGAAGAATGCCGAAGTGCCGGTCGGGGATAGCTGGGCGGAAGACAGGATTCGGAAAGCTCTTAAGGAAGATGGGTATTAGGATGGTTGTTATGTCTCACTGCGGCACCTTGTGGGCCATGACGAAGCAACAAATACTGTGGAGGCAGCATGACTACTCAGATCGCTGAGACAGAACCCCTGTTGTGCACACTTGGGTAGTGAATGGAGGTTGATATTTGAGTAACTTCCACTTTCGACTGACATGGTGATGAACCTAAAACTGACGTGGCAGGGCCTCCGATTTTAATGAAGAGGGTAACATGAAACAGAACAGTATAAGCAACATTGGAGCTTTGCCTTTGACCAATGTCTTTTTCTCTTTTGACACGCCCAGCATGTCACCAACGATTTTAAGGTCCAACAGTTCTAGAAGATGAAAAGAGATTATAGGGCAAAAGCGACATGGGAAGCAGATTCGTGGTCACTTTTGCGCCGGTCACGGCCAGACCATCCGTTCGAAGATGTTTTCCCTACAGCGTCCCGGGAAGGATTCAGGAGTCTCGACCCTGGACAACTTCTCAGGGAGGCGTGGGGCGCTACCAAGTGGGTCCTGGACCAATCCCGGAGAGCTCAAAAGTAGATACCGCTGATCGAGCGGCTAGGCTTTGAGGTTGTGACGAGCGCAAAAGGTGACGAAGATCACGAGGCAGGTCGACAGACCGCGGGCGCTCACATCGATTCAAGGAACCTGGAAGCTGCAGGTGGACGATGGACTCGGGAACAACTTTCCCAAATGCAGGTGGCTGTGGGACTTCTGCGCCACTTGGTAGAAGTCATTGAGGGCAGAGATACCCGGAGCCATCCTGGGACTCTCCAGAGAAGACATCTTTGATCGAGTGGTCAGGTTGCGACCAACGCAGAAGGTGGCGAAGATCATGAGTCACGAGGCAGAGTGGAGCATTGTAAGAAAAGCAATCGTTATCCATTCAGTCTTCTGCGACTAACAAACCAGGCCTAGCCAAAAAGACAATGAAGCAATACAACCATGACAACCATTGATCAATACCGGGGGAGGGGGCAGAAAAGCAAGAAGACAACAAAGCCAGACAACCATGACAACCATGAACCTATACCGGGGGAAGGGGGAAGAAAAACAAGAAGACAACAAAGCAAGACAACCACCATTGAACGCCAACACCGAAAACCCGCACCACAAAAAGGGGGCTGGAGCAAGCCCGAGCCAGTCGACAGCGTGGCGACATTCTACTCGCGATCGTCGAAGAACTTCTTCCACTCATGCACGAGGTCCTTCATTTTCTCGAAGTACTTCTCGCCGACGTTGCCGGCGTATCTGAACGTCTGCATGTTGTAGGAGTACTCCTTGTAGATGCGGTCGCTGGTTTCTGTGTAGCCCTGGAGGGCGCTGACGATGTACCCGCCATTGTTGCTTCGGAACGCATCCACGACTGCTTGGAAACTGTCCACCAGGGCTCGGCCATCCGAGCCGATGTAATCCGCAGCGGCAGCAACGGAACGAGCGGCGATGGAAGAGACGGGGATAGCTGTGGTGTGGGTGACGACAGTGGTGACAGGCGGGAGAGTGGTGAGTTCGAAGACCTTGACCTCTTGCATCTCCGCAGGGTACTCGCAGTCCATGCGAGCCGAAATGCCAGAACGCGGCGCCATGCCAGGGATATGGAATGGCTCCGAACAAGAACCTTGCAATTTGGTCACGTCTGGGTATGTTGATGAGAGACCGGCGCAGTTCTTGGCAGTCCAGACGGTGAAGGAACAGTTGCGACCGTGGAGAGCGTCGCCGGCCATCTCGAAGTCAAAGCTGAGGAAAGGGTGTCGGTCCAGGTTCTTGCAGGTGCCCTCGTGAATGTGGCGGCGAGTGTGCTTCTCCCCGACGCAGCCGAAGCCATCATACGGCTTGAGCTTTCCCTTGACGGCGTGGTAGGTGCGGTCTTCGATGTCGGAGACCGAGACATTGGAGAGGCCGGTGGACATGGCATTGATGGACACGCCTGGAGCAAGCTGGCGAGCCATGGAGCCGGCGACGAGCACGGAGGCGAGGGTGATGGACTGGAAAACACAGAGTCAGACAACTGATTACAACAGGGAAGTTCAAGAGTAACTTACCTTGATGTTGAACATGTTTGCGATGTTGATGTCGGATACTGAAACTACCTAATGGTAATTGCGGAACTGGATACATGTGTCAGCATTGTGGACCAAGAGGGATGATGGACCAAGGAGGTATGTGAAGGTCGAAGGTGTGTTGGAGGTCGAAGGTGTGTTGAAGGTCGAAGGTGTGTTGAAGGTCGAAGGTGTGTTGAAGGTCGAAGGTATGTTGAAGGTCGAAGGTGTATTGAAGGTCGAAGGTATGTGAGGGTCGAAGGTATGTGAGGGTCGAAGGTATGTGAGGGTCGAAGGTCCGAAGAGGTGGTGGTCCGAGAAGGCGAAGGTCCGAGAAGGGTGGTGGTCCAAGAAGGAAGAGGAGGTGGAAGTGAGGGATGGCTGGAAGGCAACTGACCTCGAGAGCAAGAAGATGTTTGATAACTGTGAAGCGTCAGCAAGATGAAAGACGTTGGTTGAGTTGGAGACTTACGTTCGAAGTGGATTTGGAGCAAAGGCAATTTTGTTGAGAGCTGGTTGTGTTTGCTGGAATGAAGTCAGCTTGAGTGCCGACTGTGAAAGAGGATGAAGGCGGAAGAGGAAGACGGAAGAGGAAGACGGAAGAGGAAGACGGAAGAGGAAGACGGAAGAGGAAGACGGAAGAGGAAGACGGAAGAGGAAGACGGA